>NW_023591206.1:0-68206 GCF_014843425.1 Jatropha curcas | reverse complement strand
AAGTTAAAAGAAAAAAACAACTCAGGTGATGATAAATAATCATCTGTACATAAAAAAAGTTTACAAGCATGTGTTTGATTAAATTATGATCCTAGACATAAAAAGAAGCCTAGTATTTTCAATGGTGTACATAAATTATATGCTTGAACTTGAGTGCTAATGGAAAAATTTAACTCATGCAGTTGGATCATATTATAAGGCAAAACCAAATTAATTAGAATAAAATTTGTTAGAGAGCCTATCTAAAGAACCTATAAGCATAGTTTCAAAGGATATAAAGGGATAAGCTTGAGCTTTCTAAGTCGTAATAATTTTAGTAAAAGCATGTCTATCAAGTAGTGTTGTAGTTAATCGCATATAGTTCTTCCTCCATTACTTGCAAAAACTATCTAGAAAATCACAACAATTGCCTAACCACTAAAAAACAAAATACTAGAAAACTGAAGTTGTCTAATACTTCATATATAGATGTGCAACAGTGTAGAAATTCCTACTAGATCAGCTTCTTTTTTATTTGACTGAGGGAAGGCTTGAAAAATCAAGAAGCCAAACCCATAAACAAGCTGCAAATAGAGTGACTGACTAAGCCACAGTCTGTACTATGCACTTTCTTAATCTAATGAGCTTCAATCATACAAACATTTTATATGCTGGGCTCAATTTTGCAAATCCATCAGAATGAGATATTTGTAAAGGGAACATCTTCGGACTGTTGAATATGGCATCATCGTTTATTCATTGGTGAAACACAAACTCTTTTAATTACAAGTCATTCTTTTTTCCCTGAAGAATTATGGTACCTTAATATGACCATATGCAGAAAATTCGAACTTATTGTTCAATCTCAGAATACAAAAATTCCATGTCTGGAACTTTGTTAGATATATATGATGTTACAACAAATGAATAAACAATAACTTTACTTATAATAGTCTCAGTCACAAACTTAACACAAATTGATATTATGTCAAGTAAAACTTCAATAAGAAAATTATTTGACTTATATAGTATAATTTTGTTTTTAATTTTAAGATTGAAATTGAGTGACCAAATATAGTATAGGAGTCTTAGCATGAGGACATCTTTTACTTCCAATCTGAACCATAAAATCAATCTTCACTCCTCGATCAATGTTTAGCATTCATTAGCCTAAGTTTTGAATATTCCAGTAGTCTATATAAAGCATTACAGTATGCTTTTCCTGTAATGTAAAGTTAAAATAACTCTTTATGTTTAATTCAATTGATTTATTCCAGAATTTTCTTACGGTTAGTTATGTTTCGAGGTCAATACATTTCAATATTTCTTCCCATCCGAAAATCATTCATTTATCTAACTTTCTTTTTTTTTTTTTTTTTTTTTTTTTTTTTTCATTTATCTAACTTTCTTATTTTTTAATTTTTTTTTTTTTTGTTTTTTTTTTTTTTTTTGTTGAGTTGCATCAGTCATTTTGTGATAAATCAGAGCTGGCTATGAATTTTAGTGAAAAGGGGCAATAATCCTGATAATTTCAAATGTTGGACAAGCAGAGAGGTTTACGTTACTGCCTAGGGATGGTAATTTGGACAAGATAATGAAATTATTTCACTGCTGTTAGGATCTGCCTTTTGCAACTTGAGTGCATCGCACTTTTTATTTTTTTTTTTTTTTTTTTTTTTTTTTTTTTGTTAGTTGCATCAGTTGTGATATCAGAGCTGGCTATGAATTTTAGTGAGCAATAATCCTATATTTCAATTGGCAGCAGAGAGTTTAGGTTACTGCTAGGGATGGCTAATTGAACAAGATATGAATTATTTACTGCTGTAGATTCCTTTTCAACTTGATGCATCCCTTTTAGTCTCACTAGCCTAAAAGACTTCAACGAGCTTGTCGACTCAGTTTAAATCGAGCAAAAGTTGAAGTACAAGAAGATCATTTATTGGCTTGAATCTTTAATTGCTGTTAAAGCTTCCAATCATCTTGGCAAAATATTAGGTCTTGCCATAGCATATAAAAACAAGAACTTTGTCCAAAGATTAAAAAAATATGATTTACAGAAAGGTTATAGGAAATACTGTTCAACTGTATACTGTTTACTTGTTCAAGAATGTCACTAATGACACAAAACTCAGTGGAAGTTTGAATTGAAAGAAATGCCATCATTAGGTTTTAATCCAAAAAAATTTAATGGCATTACTGGAAGCAACTTTCTTCCATTTATCATGGACCCTTTCTCAAAATAACAATTTAATAAAACAATGAACCAAAAATTCATTCCATGACATTCTATAGCACTCCATTAAGATTTCCAAAGATGTAATGAAGCTAGCTTGCACGCTCCTGAAAGTAGGATTTAAATTAATCATTTAGTTTTATGTTATTCTCTGGACCATAATCTTCATAAGAGGTGGACTCTTATACACTCAGTTCCATCCTTGGATCCATCCATTTATGATAAAGCTAGTCAAAATCAGCAAAGCGAACCATTTTCCCCTTTGCTCTCGATTCTTTTTAGGATCAAGCTAAAAGGGAAGACGTAAATAATGAATAAGAAGTAATGAGAGAGAGAGAGAGAGAGAGAGAGAGAGATCAAGTGGGGAAAGACATAAACTTGACGTGTCATAAGCATCCAGGTGTGTTTTCGACTTGGAAGATCAAATTTTATAGTTTGGATGGTCGAGGTATGTTATACTTAGAGTTCACACTTTTCAAACATATAGTTTACCTAGCTGCAATTTCCGGAGAATAAGAAACATAAGCTGAGACCAGCCCGACGCCACCAATACCCAATGTGAGAATCTGCATTTTTGTTTTCAACTGCCCAACAAAGGAAAAAGACCCATGTTTCAAGCAGAAAGAAATAACTGCAATGACTGGATTCTAAAAGATAATAATAACACAATTTAAAACACAGATTTGTGGGGCAAAGAATCTGCAGAGAGTACCTTAAAATATTGCTCCCTTGATTGAGCAGCCAATATTTCCGGATCTCCTTGAGGCCTTCTTACTTCCCTCAACATCACATCCTATAAGCCATACATAAGTCAAACACCAAAACTGAAAAGCATACTATGAATGATATGAATTTGATAAATGCATTTAGGACAATTCCCAAGAGTAAAATCAAAGTCAGGTTTAATATCAAAGAGTGTCGAAAATTCAAAAAGAAACCAGGTTCATAAAACTAACATGACCAAGGATTATAAAGTAACAAGTGCATCTATGCAAGTTCATTGAGATTAATATGTAAGGTTAAGGAACTTACACTGCCCCCAGTTGCAGCCTTAGTTGCTTTATCCCACTTCTCCTGCTCACGGCGTGTTGGTACCAACCGCCATTTTTTATAAATGCCAATGCTGTCCTGTGAACCATTAGTCCCAATAAAATGAGAAAATCGAATCGCAAAACTTCCTAAGCATCTAGAATTCAACCCAAGAATTCAAAAGCATTCATCATACTTTGTTTCCAGCCTCAGCAACACATTCTGATATCGGCTTTTGAGTTTGTGTAAGCTCTTTACTCAAATCAACTTCCAAGCTGTAATTATGCAGACAATATTAGGGAAAAAGTCAGAAAAGTAAACGAAAAGCGTATTCCCTATGGAAGCAAATTTAACTTTGCATTATGTGCACATGATAACATATATATAACATACTTATCCAGACTCATAACTCTGTTTAAACTCAGAAATCCAGAAGATTCTTCCTGTTCACGTGAAAGACATTAAATATCACAATCAGAATAAATTAAGAAAACCATATGATATATAATGCAATGAAGATCTAATCCACATTTTCACCATAACGGTTTAAGTCAAACAAGAACCATAGTAGTTGGAAGATGAAGTATTGCTTAAGCTCTCCGAAAAGCAAGATACAAAAATAAATTACAATATCTGATTGTAATGGAATATTAACTTGAAGGATTTTTTTATTGTAAATGAAGAAAAATAGTGAATAATATAAGAGGACCAATTCCATGCCCTTCCTTATTCAAGAATTCAACACCACCCATATATGAGGAAACTATATTAGCCCAATATTATTCAAAATCAAACAGCCAAAGACACCCAATTAATTTCAGTTACTCAAACTCAGAGGGATGTTTTTGCCACCTATCAGATCAGATACATACTGAAAGTTGAAAAACAAAAAAATAATAAAAACAAAACATAAACACATACTAGTTTGCAAAAACTAGAATATTGAATTCCAGGGCCAAAAATACACGTTAGATACATAAATTATTAACAATACCATATGTGATTGTCCAAACTAACATCTCACTTGAAATCAAACTGCAAAAGTTTACCTTGAAAACACAATGTAAGAGAGTCCCATATGAAAAAAATAAAAGTAAAAACAAAAAGAGAGCAACAGAAGAGAACCTTAACAGGAGTAGGTTCATGAGACGATTCATCGGGGTCCTGAATTAATTTGGCCATGCGACTCATGAAGTCTTTGTTCCAAATAAACTCATCAGAGGTTAAAGGGTCTTCATCTTCACCTCCCCAATACTTGCGGAGTTTTGTGGTAGTGGGCGGACCTCCATACTCACCTGGTGCCACTCCAGTGGACCATTTCAGTGGCTTCTTCTTAGGCAGTATCACTTTGGTCTGTCTTGGGTTTGGAATTGGTGGGGTTGAGGAGTCTGGGGAGATGGGTGCTGCCGTTGAGGTGACTGAAATGTAGTTCAGAACTGCCATTGGGGACGCCGATTATGGGGATTGAAGCGGATAAGCTGGAGTTACAGTTGAGTATCTTAGACAGCTTGTGGTGGCCAACAGTTGAACACGTTACAAGCGTATCTCTGTCTTACGAGGAGACGATATAAAAGTGGACTGATTTTACGGACACCGAAGCCAGAAATATCCAATTTATTGATAACCGGAATGGCTCGGAAATCCAAGTGCGTGGGATAAGATGGAATTAGGTAAGATACAGTTTTGAAACCGTCGGTTTCGGTTCCAAAAGATTTAGAATCGAAATTGAACCGAAAATTTTCGATTTCAGTTCTAGTTTGGAACCGAACGGTTTCGGTTTCAATTTCGATTCCTTAACGGTTCTAAAACCAACGGTTCTAAAACCAACGGTTCCGTTCGGTTCTCCGATCAGTTTTTCGGTAAATCGCATTATTTTAAATTTTAAATTTTAAAGACCGGTTTTCAAAAATTAAAAATTTATGAAAATTATTTCTAAAAAAAAGAAGAATTAAAAAATTAAAAAATGCTTCAATTAAATTTATTTTTTTTAAAAGACTTGAACTTAATTATTTTTTAAAAAAAAATCTTCAACTAAATTTATTTTTTGTTTAAAAAAGTTGCAACATAATTTAAAAAAAAAATTAAGTTGCCTACGTATCCTCTTGGGGTTTAGAGAAATTAAAGCCCACGTAATTCTTACTTAGCTTGTACCAATTTCATCCATTTTACCTTATTCATTATTTCCACCACCGGTTCATGTTCCCGTTGAGGACCCATCATAAAGATCATATAAATCTTCATTTTCTTTTAGATTTTCTTGTGTTATTAGTTCGATCTTGCTCCAATCATCTATGCATGATTGTGCTTCTAGTGAATAGAGAAATTTAAAGCCAACGTAATTTTCTTAACTTAGCCTTGTACCAATTTCATCGGCATTTTACCCATTATTCATTCTTTCCACCACCTGGTTCATGTTTCCTGGTTGAGGACCCATCATAAGATCATATAAATCTTCATTTTCCTTTTAGTTAATAAAGATCATATAAATCTTCATTTTCTTTTAGATTTTCTTGTGTTATTAGTTCGATCTTGCTCCAATCATCTATGCATGATTGTGCTTCTAGTGAATCGGGTGTCATACGAGATCGTGTTTCATCAAGTATGTTTCCTCCTTGACTAAAATCTTGTTCAACCGCAATAGTGGAGACCAGAGCTGCGAAAACTTGTTTTGCAATTAAAGAAAGCATTGGAAATGTATTGGCGTGACGACTCCACCAATCTAAAATTGGAAAATTATTATTTGTGTAATCATCACCAAACTCAAAAGCAGTGGTTAGATAATTATTAAATTTAGAAAAAGAACCGGATTCCCTTGGTCTTTTTTGTTTTTATAATAAAATACGTTCAGCAACACCAACACTACTACCCTTTGAGTTGAATATTGAATTGAGAAGAATTAGAAGTAGATGAACTAGAAAATTGAACAAATTCACTATATTTCTATAATATTTTGTCTAACTTCATGTAATACTACATTTACATTAACACTATCTTCTATATCAAGATTTAATAATTCATAATAAATAGTCAAATAAATAATAGGTCAAATATTCACAAAAGACTGTCAAAAATTTACAATCTAGGATGAAATACAATAGCACATGAGTAAAGGGGTGGTATAGTGTGTGTTTAAAAAAAATAAGATAACCATTTTTTTTTCAATTGAAAAAACACAATCTTTTTAATATAAATCATTTTCAAGAGTTCTTGGAGTGCACTAATAATAGTTAATACTACATAGGTAAATAAATGAGATGTGGGAATCACTAATTTATAGGTAGGCATCATTAAAAAATTTTTTAAAATAGGTCTAAAATTTTTTTGCACAAAATTTCATCTTTAATGCGTTGTGCAGTGGGTGGGATAACCGCTATCAAACTTGATCTGTCGTTCAATCATTATGTAGTTAAGTTCGAAAAGATGCCGCACAAGATAGAGTTGGTCTGTTAAATATCGGAAAGTAAATGATGTTCGCGGATTAAGCTCATCATATATGTGAATTCGAAACAAAGTTGAGAGATGTGCTGCTTGACAAGAAGCGGTGTTTTCTGGTGAAGGAGGGTCTCTTTATGGTAATTATATAGGTACTATTGACCAAAATTAGTCGCTAGAGTTACTATTTGTTACATTCAACAGTCTGGGGAGGAATAGGAGATTGTCCAATGGAAAGGTAATAGTAACAGTGCATTTTTCGTACATTGCGGACAAAGAAGTTTAGTATCACTATTACGAGGTGGAAGATTTGTTGTGGCGAACGAGTCGGCCGTCGATTGTTATATTAGCGTCTAGCAGATATACACGTGTGCAGGCCTAAGTTGCGATGATCCATCGTGTTGAGAGAAGGATTCATGGTGGCAGGCGAGACCGAATTCTCTTATAGCCTGGAGTAAAAGAGTTGCAGTGATGGTGGCGTGCGACCAGGAGTGAGTTGTGGGGTTATCAATATGACAAATTACAGATATTTGATTGATTAAGCGTCTTCGAGAGTGGATGATCGTACAGTGTGTGGTCTAGATGAGGCAGAAGCGTATTACATCAGAATTGAAAATTGAAAAAAATTGTTTGTTTTTGTTCGAGAGCTTAGTAATGTGACTATCAATGGTCTGCCAGGATGTACCTTAAAAGTTGAAGGAAGATTTAGTATGCGTATAGATACGCCTATTTTGCAGTATGGTTTATTATCGTCAAAGACACTGAAATTGGACAGAGTATGTTCTATTAGTTATATGGAGAGATTTTTCCCGATATCATTGTAATATTAATCCAGGTACGAGGGTAAGGGGCCCGATCGGTCGCTAAGAATGCAGTGTGCCAATGGAAGATGGCACTCCACGGGAAGGGGGTATAGCACAACCAAACATGAAGACACAGGAAACGTGTGTTCACTTGACTGTATACGTCAGAAGCTTAGAATATTATCAGAAATAGTCCTCTAACATCCTTGGTATATTTATTCTCGCTTATTATAATCACACCTTAGCATGAGGAGAGAATATATATAGTATCGAGTAATTCTAGCCGGTATATATCCTTGCGCACATCTTATTGCGAGATGTTAGCAAATGCGATGTTAAAAACTTTTTGACAATATTGAATAGAAATCGTGAGCACTATCTATACACCAGAAGAAATAAAAGATAAAGGTCATAGAATATCCGATATGAGTGTGAGTTGTGTTGGCTAAATTGTCTTTGACACGTGTGTTGGTTTTTGTGTTTTCGAATGAATGTATGAGTGGAGATAAATGAAATGTGTGTATAGGAATGAGTGCGTACCCGAAAATTTGTGTCTGAGAGGTGTGGATAGGCCATAGTGCGGTAGCTACTGAGTAGTTTCATTAGTTGAGATGATATTTTGTATCTGCTTCCGAAAGATGATCGCATGAGGGCGCGCTCCGAACCGATTGTTTAAATTTATAAGTATCTTTCCATAATGGATTTGGCAATATGTGTACGGATATCAGAGATGACCACATTGTTGTCACACCGATTTGGAGATATTTTCTTGTTGTTCAGTCTGTAAATGAATAGGCGATTATGATGTCGTGAACGTGTTTGTCTTGCTCTTCGATAGGAGTTCTGTAACCTTGCGCTTGCCTCTTCGCTCTTCACTTAGATTGGTTGTAAGTATAGTGAATGTGCCTGCCGCTCAGTTCTGTATAAAGTTCGATTCTGTGAGTTCAGCACGAATTCTCTATGAGTCTTTAGCTCTGTTGTGGATAATCCTCAGGAATGTGTAGATTGTTCGAAGGGGTGGATACGGGAGTAGTGGAGAGTTCGAGAAGGAGATCGTATATGATAGAGGCGGAATCAAATAAGTGGATTGTTATATTCTAGACGAAGTCTTTGAGGATTGGAGTTGACGATGATGGAGGATCGACTTGGATATTGGGGATGCTCGGTTTGTTCCTGTGGCTCCATTCGTTGTTGTCCGCTCTGACTCACGTTGCGGAGTGTGTGAGGATGTATGCTGCGGCTGTTATATCCTAGCCTCGCCACGTTCGGCAGTCATTTAGGTAGCAGTGCGAACGTAGATGAGCGTATAATAGTGGGACAGTTGTGAGCGAGAAACGTTTGGATAACAGGCTAGGTGTAGAATATGAGAAATCAATATTAGAAGTATGAGCATTAATGTAAGGAAACGGATGTAGGGATGATTAATGTTGTGGTGAGACTTAAGTATTCATCACGCAAGATAGAGAGGTCTGGCGAGGATTGAAGAAATGTTAGAGAAGATCTAGTACTTAAGGTGTAAGAAAGTGATAAATGTAGAAGTTAGAGATGCAGGTAGTAGAGTGTATGCAGAGACTGTGAGAATTGTATTGTTGTGAGGAAGCACTTGTAAATGGAATTGAAAGTGAGTGATGTAGAGAGATTCTATATGAGTGAGATGAGCAGAACAAGCACAGTGAGCGTCTGCGCTAGTCAAACAGGAAGATTCTAGTCTATTATGTGTCCACACAAGTAGACATTGATCTAGTAAGCGGAACTTTAGAAGCCACTGGTGATGAGTGTTAAGCTTGCAGTATTGTTGGGATGATATTCGGTTCAGTGTATTATCCGGGAAGAGCGAGTACACGTGTTTAGACAGGCGATTGCTCGTATGCGTTCGAGCCAATAAAATTACTAATAGAAGAGAAGGGGCGCTAGCCTGACAGTTGTGAGGAACGAGCTAGAACCAGAGGCAGGGGAACGTAACAAGACCGAGCGTTCCAGATGCAAGGATTATCACCGGAAGCCGCCGATTGTACATTGGAGAAGACGCTTGGTTTGCGGTCGTCCAAGACTGTGTATTAGAAATCTGAAAGTGAACGAGATACTCCCATCCGGAGGATTCTGCGGGCGAGTGGATGTCGCACACCAGATGTGTCCTCTGAGTTTGTGTTGCTGGAACCGAGAGTTGCCGACGGTTCTGGAGGAAAACCCGTGCATAGTTGACGATCAGCGATGACTGTAGTAAATAGACGACAAGTGGCGTTGCGAAATGGCGGGACAAAAGTAATCTAGAAATAAGTATTTCCGTCTGATATATCTATGTGTATATATGGATGATGTCCTTACGCCTAGGTTCGTATACTTATTTCAGCATCACTATACGAAAGTAAGAACACAAAATTAGTTAGACCGATTCTATATTTGTGATCGCGATCGTGCGGACTAAGAATGCAGCAGATCACAGACACCAAAATCATGTATATGTGTAGTAGCTGATAGGGTGCATCATGTGTGGATGAGTATACAGAGTAAAAAAGTAAAGAATGTAGTAAGATTAAATAGCTCTACATTCAATACTGGATTATCTGAGCTACTAAAGTTTGATGAATACAATATTTGGCTTCTTTTATAATATAGTTATTTCTAGTATAATAAAAGCTGGCTTCGTAAAGTAATAGAGATAAAAGTCAAAATGAATGCAAAAAAATTATGGATATCAGAGTTGATAACTTTAATACTGTATTTTTATGAATGGTTAATTTGAGTCAGTTGTGTTTTGGTCAGCGGTTCTGTGTCGTTTATGCTGCACGATATGTAAATTCCGATCTGATACGCTAAATTGTGAATCTCGAATATGATTAACATGCAATTATAAATAAATATAAGTGGCTGAAGAAGGAATTCAAGGTCATGAGTTAGCTGCATGTGATTCACTAATCAGATTGAAATGACAGATATATTACTTAGGAATTTTTCTACTGTGAGTATTGATCATTGTTTTTGTCACTGTTGTCTTTAAGCCGATTTAAATTCGATAATACGTAATTTAATCTTGAATATCATTTGAAAAATAAATAATGACAGCATTAAGCATAACCATTAATCCAACAATCAGATTAATTGAAGTTACTATTTTCTCTTGTATTGATTAATCTTTAAATTTTTTATTTAATAGAAAAAAAATTATTAAAAAAAATTTACTAAACATATACCGTGGAATAACAGAGCAAAATCTATATTGAAAATTATGTTTGTTACTTGGTTTATTTTATATTTAAAAATGCATATTATTTTTTTGTATTATTATTACTTTAGTAGTAATTGGTATTATAAAAAAACTAAAGTAAAAAAGATGAAATGATTTTTAGGGGGCATAATTTGAAATTTATACAAAAAAGACAACTAGAATTTTAAAGAAAAAATGGGAAGAAAATTCTCGATTTTTGAGCCAGGACAGGATGGGAATAGAACTTGGGTCGATATAGGTCAATTTTAATCAAAGAACCAGTCTTATTCCATAAATACTTTCAGGATGGGAATATGAAATTAATATTGAATTTTTCTCTGGATGAAAAATTCAGGATAGTTTTCGGGAACGGATCAGGGTTCTCGCAGTCTCATGCACACCCCTAATTTCTAAACTTCATGAATTGAAACCATTTTGGTTCGGTCTAGAATAGGAATTGAAGTAAAACAGATATTTGAAAGTACTCATTCTGCTCCGATCCGTTTAATGAAAGTACAAGTTATAAATGAGTGTGGAACGGATACAGGTAGTGAAATTACTACACGCCACAAATACGGATAGGATATATGTATAAGACTTAGTTACCTGCTATAATAAATAGTTTTGTCATGGGTACCTTTGAGTAAGGTATCCATTTATTAGTAATTAGGGGAAAGACCGGCATTACGCAGATTGTTTTATTCTATTTAATAAAAAAACTTTAATCCAAAGAAAAATATAAATAAAATAATAAAAATTTAAAAATTCAGAATTTAATTATTTAGTGATCATGAATAATTAAGAAACATATCAAAAGCTTCATCTTTATCTCTAAGCAAATAGATTTTAGTATATTTTGAAAAAACATCTATAAAGGTGACATAGTATCTTTTGCCACCTCTAGACATTGTTTGTTTTAAATTTCCCAAATCAGTATGAATTAGACTTAAGTTGGAAGGTACCATAATTCCATAAAAAGAAAAAAAACATATCTTAATCATATTAAAATAAGAAAAATTAAGAATTAAAAAAATAAATTCTAAAGCAAATGAGGTTAAGTAATAAGAATGTGAAATGACCAACTAAGTACCTAGACTATTAATAAACCTAAAGTGATTAAAGGGGTTAAAAGGGACATTTTACCTATACAAGTGGCACCCTAATCTTTGCACAACACAATATATGACTTACCTCCAAACTAAGTAAAAATGAAGACAAGTGTACAAGTAACTCATCCTCTAGTTTAAGAGAAACGAGGACAAGTGTACTAAGAGAAGACACCTCAAACATATTCTTAATCAATATTAAAGAAGAAAAATTAGAATTTAAAAAAATAATTTAAAGCAAATTGAGGTTAAGTAATAAGAATGTGAAATGACCAACTTAAAGTAACTAGCTATAATAAACTTGAAAGTGATTAAGGGGTTAAAAGGACATGTTTACCGTAGGTACAAGTTGGCACCCTAAATCTTTGCACAGACACAATATATGACTTACGCTCCAAAGAAGTAAAAATGAAAGACAAAGTGTACAGAGTAACTCATCCCTTCTAGTTTTAAGAAGAAACGAGGACACAGTGTACTAGAAAGAGAAGACACCTCCACCTCTTCAGCTCCAGAAACAAAAATTAGCAATTTTCTCCTCCTTCTCCTTTCAACCATTCTCCAACCTGCTATAGCCCATTCATTAGCATAGTAGATGAACATGCAGTATCGGTAACTTCAGTGAGTATGAGTTCTTGCAGGAAGGAACGTAGAGTTGAAGAATTACTGCAGGTGCTAGATATGAGGATGAAGAGGAAATCGCAAAGAGCAGTTGTAAAGTAGAAAAGTGTTTAGGGAATTCAATAATAAGTCGTCCGGCCTCTGTAGATTTCGAAGTGATATGTTCCATAAGTTTAACTATCTATTTTTTTTATCTTGTGTTTATCTGTTTCTTTTTTGTTTGTATGGTGTTTTTTTTTTAATGGAGTGAGAGTGCACTGCGTAAAAGTTCTAAATCATATCTGGTTTCAATATGTTAATTAATGGCATTTTAAGGATGGTTAGAATGTTCGAGGTTTAAGCGGAGATAGGAAAGACAATTGAACATATAGAAAGGCTTTAGAATCGTATAATTTCCCCAAAATTCGTTCTCAAATGAAACTGCTGTTCAATTGCACATGACCACTGTTTTATTAGTAATTAGAAATATAAATTGAGCTTTAAGATGTCAATAAAATTCCATTGTTAGCAGATATTGGAGCGTCTTGTGAGGTTGGTGATGCGTTGAGGTAAGTTGAGTGGTAAGACGATGGAAGTGACGAATAGCCTGAGGAAGAGAAAGGAAGAATTAGTTATTTATGATAACCGGTAAGAGTGGAGATGTAGTATAGCGGTCTGATCCTCATGATGTAACACTTGTAGTAGAGAAGTAGCATATGTAGCACTACTCATGTTTAGACCTGTTTGACCAATGTAAATTACCATGATAGGCCTAAAGATGTTATAGAAGGTTTGTTAAAGAGGAGAAGTCCAAGATTCGGATAATGGAAGATGGACGAATATTAATAAAAGGAAGATAGGTAGCTGAGCTCAGATATCTGAAAGAACTGAAGATTTTTGATTTTGTAATTTAAGGAGTTATTTGAATAGATTAATAAGTGAAACTCGCAAATTGTCATGGCTAAGGTTATATGTAGGTATATGAGAAGTTACCCCTTGAGGATCGGTTAGCAAGAGCCACCTGGTAAAGATTTCAGGACAAATACAGGTATGAGAAAAGTAAATATTTCGAATCAAATGGCAAGACTGGCTTATATGTAAGCAAATGAGTCTGTTGGTTTGCAACGCTAAGTCTGTGCACCTAAAGGCGTTGGGACAATATTACAGTAACATAGAGTGAACGTTAAGAGTTATGATCATGAGCATATAGTGGATGAAAAGGTATAAACTTAATCATAGGGTGTAAGTAGTTGTATCTTGGTCTAGAGCAGAATTTTAGATTAAATTTATAAATAAAAATATCAAAGAAACCTTGAATGTCAATCAAAAGAGCTTAGAAAGAAACTAAGTGCTGGCTATATGTGTGCTCAATGTGAAATAAGGTTCGAGGGATGAACGCACAAAACCTTTCAAAAATTATAAGTATAGAGAGGAACAAATTCTCATGTTCAAAGGTGAGTGAATACGGTCCACCACCACCAACCACCTATGGAGCTCCAAGGGAACAAGAGCCAGCAACAATGGCAATCCCATTAAGCCACTTGCTAGTGGACCAATTACAAGGAGCCGGTGGCGAAAGAAGTATGGAGCAACCATGTCCTTAGCACATTCAAGAACAAGTCACACACTAGAAGCTCCATGAACGCTTCGACTTTTCAAACAAGTGCCTATGGAAGACTGTGAAGGAACACCTTAAGTTCTTCACATTAATAGAAGCAATTTGGAGATGGGACCACTGAAGGTCTGGGGTTGTAGCACGCCCGTGCTAGATGGCACCCCCCAGGCCTGGCCCTCGATCTAACTTGCTGAGGAAAACGAAACTACCTGCAAGCACACGCCGTCGCCAAATAGCAACCGAACAGGCCGTGCTTCCCCTCTGCCTCTACGAGGGAACTCCATACATTGAAGTTAGCACACCCGTGCAAGGTGGCACACCCCAAGCCGTGCCCTCGTTTGACTTGCTGAGGAAAACAACTACCTTGAAGCACGCCCGTGCCAAATAGCACACCCTAGACCGTGCTCGCCTCTACCTCTCGCGAGGGAACTCCTACATTAAAGCACGCCCGTGCCAATTAGCACACCCATAACCGTGCCCACCTCTGCCTCTAGTTAAACTAGTTAGTTTATTTCGAGTTTTTGCAATGTTAATGGGTTGGGCCTCCTATAATTCAGCCACCCTTGATTATTTTAGCCTTATTCTGTTTAGATTTAGTCAATCTTTAGTTGATTTGGATTAGATATCCAAATCCTTAATAGCTAAACTCTAAATCCTCTAAAGGATCTGGACTAATTAGATTAGTATAAATAGCTTTTATTTTGTAATTATTGCAAACAATTATTCAATCAATTAAAGAGAGATTGTTCTTCGTTGCCATGCCTTTGGCGGTTCATGTTTTGAGGAAGTGGTCGAGATTGCATTTCTCTAATTGCAATCAAGAATCAGGTAAACTTATCAAATTCTTTGTGCGTTTATCTTATTCTTTTACTCTATTATTGGTGTTCTTGCTTCTTTAAAGCTCTTTGGGTGCCATAGAGGGGGGTTTAGTTTAATCTTGGATCTCTTCCAAAACTTGTCATAGAGTTCATGGAATTTATTTCCATTGGGTTCCGCGTCAGTGAGTTATAGTGTCTAACCCTTCCTTGTTTCATTGGACCTTTTTGATCAAATTCATACCACTATTGATACTTAAAACCATTTGTTAATTGTAATATTAAGATTCTGAATTGTGAAACCTATTTGGCCTCTAGGGCTATTTGATTGTACCAAGCCTTTTTTTAGCCAATATGACAAAATCCCAACTTGATGGGGGCTATACTATCAGACTATGTGCACATAGAGATTTGTGATTAAAGGGAGAAGTTACTGCCCTAAAGTGTGTAATGTGTGATAGCACTGGATGTACACAGTGCTATGTTTTCTTCAGTGCTATCTATGTGATTATCTGTCATATTATTGATGTTGCCTTTGTGATATTGATCAATTACTATGAATCCTTTTATATGGACTTAATTACTATGAATCCTTTTATATGGACTTATTTTTATTGACGAGCTACAATGGTACTACCATCCTGTGTTACTATAAAAATTGACCTTGAGATACTTTTCAATGTACATGCTACCGACATGACACTATAATCTCATTGAGTTGGCGACTCACTAAGCGTCTATGGTTTCAGGTAGAGGTGATCCAGATCCGTTAGCTTCTTGAATTCCTTCTTCCAACAAGAAGCTTGCGAATAATGTAAATAGTTATTAGATATTATAAGTTGCTGGTAAGTTATATGAACTATAGTTGCTCCGTAGTACAATTGTGAATGATATTAGTATGGTTTATGTGTAAGCTATAATGTAAACAATATTATGATAGTGTGATATGTGATTATATAAAGTATGTGAAAGATCATATTCAATGATCCAAAGAATAAAATGAAAGTAATTAAGTTGACTGTAGACCACCTAAGTAATTAATCAAGACAAGTAATGTGTTGAATTGGATTAGTTCAGTTGTAGGTTCTACGAGGTGCTCGGTGGCCTTAAGCCTACTTGGACACTAGGACCATCGCACCATCAATTTTTGGGTGCGACACCTAGCATGCCACAAATCAATCAAATCCATTAAGTAAGCAGAAGAAGTAGCAATTTCATTAATTTCAGAAACATTGAGTATAAATAAACCATTATTACAATACCCCTTTTCCACAAAGTGTTATTCTTGGTTAACACAGCTTTATCAGATTCAAAAGCAAATTTCACACCAACTTCCCAAAAGACTAACAGAAACAAGATTAGTTTTGATATTAGGAACATGTAGCACCTCATCCAAAGACAAAGTTTTGCCAAATATGAGTTTCAACAGGACTTTGCCTTTCTCAAGAACTTGAGTAGTTCGTGAGTCACCAAGATAGTGAGAACAGGGACTTTGCCTTCTCAACTAAATAAACCATTATTACAATACCCCTTTTCCACAAAGTGTTATTCTTGGTTAACACAGCTTTATCAGATTCAAAAGCAAATTTCACACCAACTTCCCAAAAGACTAACAGAAACAAGATTAGTTTTGATATTAGGAACATGTAGCACCTCATCCAAAGACAAAGTTTTGCCAAATATGAGTTTCAACAGGACTTTGCCTTTCTCAAGAACTTGAGTAGTTCGTGAGTCACCAAGATAGACTGTTTCTTCTCCTTCCTCAACTTGAGTATATGACACAAATGCATTTTTATTTGCACAAATGTGCCTAGTGGCACAAGAGTCTATCACCCACTCTTTCACACTGGCAATAATGTTAACTTTAGAAATGATCGTAACAATTATTTCATTTGCTTCAACCAAATTTGCTTTTGGTTTAGCAGGATTGTCGTTTCTCCCCATTCACTTTCTACATTGGGCTGCATAATGGCCTTGTTTGCCACACACAAAGCAGTTACCTTTCTTTTTGAAATTATTAGATTTAGGTTTGAAGTCAATTTTATTGTCATACCTTTTGTTTGTCTTGTGAGATTTGCCTTGCACTAAATTAGCAGCGGTGGAAATTTCCTTCCCTTTGGCAGCTTTGAATTCCTTCCTATTAGTGTCTTTAATTATAATATGGGTGATAAGGTCGATCAGTGAAAGCTCTTTGTGCTTGTGCTTCAGTTGTTGCTTGTAGTCACTCCAGGAATGGGGAAGCTTTTCAATTAGAAAACCAGCCACAAACTCTTCTTGCAAGTTGATATTTTCTTATTTGAGGTCTTCCAACAATTTGTGGTATTCATTGATTTGAGCTTCAATGTCTTTTTCCTCAACTATCTAATGATGAATTTCTGCTTTCCAACATGTTCAGTAGTGTATTTCATAATCATTGATTCCCAGATTTCCTTAGCAGCCTTATAAGCATAGTTGACATCAAAAAGTTCGTTAGAGAGAGTATTGATAATAGTGTGCCTACAAATCTTATTAGCATGAATCCACAGTTCATATTGCTTCAAGGAGACATCAGAAGGTTTGAGGTCTGCAAGTGCAAACGCTACTCCATGCATGTCCAGCATAGAGAAGACTCGTTCCTGCCACCTTTTGAAATTATCTTCATTGAAGACTTCAATTTTGGAGATGTCAAGGAAGGACTTCAAAAATGAGATAGCCGAAAGGGAAGCAATAAGGCTAGCAACACCATTAGCAGCATCAGGAGCAGTAGTAGAGGAACCAAGAACAACAGAGGAACCAGTAGTACTAAAGGAACCAGCAACAACCATAATTATCCTACAAATTGTTGGAAAAAATAAGAAAAGGCTGCTGCAGGTATAGCTTGAGGCGTGTCTAAAGAACACTGTACTTTAGGATAATTCACCCACTTTAGATGTATCTCTCGGGATTCAACAATCTCTTCTATAAAATATGTAGGAAGCGGGAGCAGCAGAAAGCAATAGAACCCAACAAAAAAAGAAGGAAAGTAGAGCAAAACGTTTTTTCGTGTTTCAAAGGCTATGCAGTCAAATATTTATAGCAAAATATCAAACCGTTAATAACAAAAAAAAGGGGGCTAAAAATCTAGAGTAGTAATACAACGTTGAGGAAAATCAGGAATAAAATAATACACATTGATAAAATAAACAAAATAATAATGTTGAGAAAAATAAGAGGAAATCAAGATAAAACTTAAAAAAAAAAAAATCAAAACAGGACTAGTTTAAATTGAAAATGCAAAAGGACTGGGCCTCACGTTTATCTTGCGCCTAAGGGGTGGGGGGAAGAATCCACTTAACTTAGGCTTGTGGCTTGACTCTAGTGCGCGCGAGCCCATACCTCTACTTTGCTCTTTACTATCTTAATAAGGAGAGTTCAATTATAAAACTAAGAAAAACACTCTACTTTATTGATGTGGGACAAAGTCCCTTTTTGAAATACACTACAACAATTGCACCATTACAAACATAAAAAAGATACTAAAAAAAAAGGCATGCATAAGGAATC
Organism: Jatropha curcas; assembly: GCF_014843425.1. Next base: position 49,870 of record NW_023591206.1, on the reverse strand, counting down.
TATAGATCTATCTATCCCTGGCATATCTTTATAACTCCATGCGAAGGCTTTCTTTTTGTCCATGCGTAGACTTTAAAATTTTATGTTTAACTCTAGATTTGGCCCAATTAATAGAATTCATGGATTATCTTATGTGCCAATATTAAATTCAAGCATGCATGATGAGTTAATGTCAGATATGCGCAAGTGTTTATCTACTCGATGAATGGAACCATTAGGAAAGACATCAAACAAGTAAACAAAATTAAAGTTCATTTTATTAAACAACAGAGAAAGTTCATTACAATCGGACTCATCCTTAACAGAAATTAAAACATCAAAAGGGACTTCAGCTTCTTCCAAGCACTTTCCTATGCATGCTCGAATTGCCTTTAACACTTGATATGCGGAGTACTCTTCTTCTTCGGTGCTTACCTTCCCTCTATTTTTCTCTTCTTTCCTCTCTTCTTGGGAAGCTTGACCCTCTTCTTGTTCCGCTTTCTTTCTTTCCTCCTCGGTGGCCCCTCAACCCCCTCTTACTCGGCTGTCTTCTCTTCTTCCTTCTTTTCTCTTTCTAGTCTTCTAGGCTCAACCGCCAAGATCTCATAAACATCTACTAAAATTTCTAGACTAAGGTATGTTTTTCCCTATTCTAAAAAGGCTCTATTGGTAGACATGGAGAGGAATGCTCACTCGAACGGATGAATCGTCCATCCATGTCCAACCAGCCGTATGTTTTCTTCGATGTGCTCTCAATTTTATACCCCAGGCCCATGCGGTTTCTCTAAGTGTGGATTTTTGGTAGCTCCGTAATGCCTTGTGGATCTTTTCCAAGTTCTTTCCCTTCTTCATAATTCATCCTCTTCATGATGTTGGAGACAATGTGCCTCATATTAGTGCTCAATATAGCAACATGAAAACCAGCCGATGGGAGTATAACTTGCTATCCACCTTAAAAGTAGCTATGCTTCTCTCATTAGCAGCATATATGGTGATAATTTCCCCATTGAATGGAAATTTTATCTGTTGATACAATGTTGAAGGCAGTCCTCCCAAGGAATGGTGCCATGGGCGCCTAAGTAGCAAAGCGAAAGTTGGGGGAATGTCGATGATGATAAATTTGATCTCCTTTTCAATCGAGCCCACCTTCATCATAGTTTTAAAAATACCCTCTACTTGTCTCTTAGAGTCGTCATATGGTCTAATCGCAATTGGACCAGGCCAGCTTTCACAAAATCGGACTGGGTGGCATGCAAAACGAGGAGATGCACCGAAAAGTGCGTAGGGCGAGCCCGGTTTGCTTCTCGGGCCCGATTTCATCGCCAAACACCAGGTAATCTGAAAAAGTAAAAGTGGTTAAACACATTGGTAATCTCATCCACAGACCATCAGTCCGAAAACCAAGGCGATCGGGAATCCCGATCCAGTTTTATGCAAAAAATTATGTATCATCTTTGAACCTTTTAGGGGCAAAATTTAAGCGTCTATAGCTGGCATCGACATGCCAGAATTGGTGCCGATGGGACCATATCGGCACCGATTTGGCCCTATAAAGGATACCAAATCGGCGTCGATTTAGGGGACCCTTGTGCCGATTTTGAGCACCTTGGTGTAGACTACCCCAAAGAAAAAAAAGAAGAGAGAGAGAAGAAATTTAAATTCACAATTGAAGCAGCAACCTTTTCAGAACAAAAGAAAAGAAACACTTTTCTAGAATTTTGACTGTTTTACTCAGAAGTCGATATTCTCTAAGCGCAAGATTCTCATAAATAAATTGGTAAACTAGACCTGAACTTTTCGAAAACACTCTCTCACGAGTGGGGCCGAACAATCAGAAGTGGCATATCATGCATTATGCATAAATATTTTGCTCAACTAACTGTAACTTTTAGGTCAAACCGAAACAAATAGGCAACCTAATGCAAATTCAGAACAGGTGATCAGCGCCAAAACATTCAAGAACGAGCAATCGGTGTAACCAAATAAAAATAGGGCAGCTAGTGCCTGAACCAGGAAAACTCATATCAAAAGTCAGTGCAAGCTCGTAACAGGCAATCAGTGCAGACTCAGTATGAACGGGGCGATTAGCGCCAAAATCAGAAAAAATTATAAATCAGACAGTCAATGCAACTTCAATACAAACGGGGTAGCCAGTGCCAAAATTGGAAAATTCAGATCAAAAGCTAGGCAACCTGTTGGCTCAAGGGTCAAATATTAATCTCGAGATTTTGATGATTAAAACAAAATAAATAAATTTAAATTATATTGTTTGTGCTAATAATATTTTATGCAGAATACTCATGGTTGTGGCTTGCCTCAGGTGCCCGCAGATTTTCGATGGCCCAAATGCACCAGTGTAAGTGCGTGAAGAAACAGTAAAAGCTGGTGTAAGACGACATGTTGGTAATTGTCTCATCCACAAGGAGCACCAGTTCAGTCCCGAGAACACGCCAAGGAGCGTGATCGTCATAGAATTGCTCGCCGATCCAGGTTCTTTATATGCAAAAAAAGGTAAGTTGGAGTATGATCATACTTGTCGAACCTTTGTAGGGCAAATATGGTTGAGCGTCTATAGCTTCGGCATCTGTGAGATCGCGCGAGAATGTAGGCCGGAGATGGGTACCATAGTACGGTTCAACCGAAATTGTGGGCACTATGAAGGATAGCCAAATACGAGTACGTTCGATTGGTATGGGGACCCTTTTGATGACTCGTATGTGGTTTGAGAGTCCTATATTCTAGGTTGTATATTGACCGTACTCCCAAGAGGATAAGACGAAGTAGTATGAGAAGATCAGTGAGAGAGGAGGAGGAAGACTTTGGTAAACTTCACGATTAGGAAGCAAGCAACCTTTTCAGACAAAACGAGAAACAACTTTTTTCTAGAATTTTGACTGTTTTACTCAGAAAAGTCGATATTCCTCTTAAGCGCAAGAATTCTCATAAATTTTGAAATTGGTAAGACTTCAGACCTGAATTTTCGAAAACACTCTCTCACGAGTGGGGCACACGGATAGCGAATCGAGACAGTGGTAATGTCGTATGCAGGGTTACTTGCAATAAATGAGTTGATGTTGCTCAGACTAACTGTGAGATACTTCGTTATTTTATGTCAAACCGAAACAAAGGTCTACGGGAGCAACCTAATGAAATTTCAGAACGAAGAGTTGAGCAGCCGCGCAAAACATATTGGCAAGAAACGCGTAGCGCGAATCCTGGGTGTAACTCAAGATAAAGAATAAGGGTGAGCTGAGTTGGCTCTGTTATAGCGTCTCAGGGTACGTAAATGATCGCCATTAGTCAATGAGGTCGAGTGCAGAGTCGTCGTAACAGAGGCGGAAGTCATTGGTGCCAGACGGTCACAGTATCGAAAACGGGGGGCGCATGTAGCGGCACAATATGAAATCAGTACAATAGAAATAGTAAATCAGGACATGATGACATATCTTCCAATACAAACGGGGTAGACCCAGTGCTCATTGGAAGAATTCAAGATCAAAAGACGTAGGCAACCTGTTAGGGCTCAGGTCAAGATATTAATCTCGAGAATTTTGAATGATTAAAACAAAAATAAATAAAATTTAATTATATTGTTTTGTGGCTAATAATATTTATGCAAATACATATGGAAAGTAATAAATGAACAAGGCAAAGTCCTACAGAATTCAGGATTATGAAGAATTTGAAAAGACCCTAGTGGTTAGAACTTTTAGGATTGTTGTTAGAATAGAGAGAACATCAATTATAAGCACAAAAATCATTTTTCTCTCATCAAAAATTATTTTTCGAAAAATAGTTTCTTCAAAATAATCTTTCATTCCTTGATTTTGAAACATTAAAAAAGTCGTTTTTTCGAATTCTCTTTAAGATTCGAAATTTCGAATTACATAAAATTAAAGAGACTTCTGTCTCTAACAAGTTTTGGTAGTAGCAATAACTGAATGAAAAGTTTAATGACTCCATTTTCGGAACAAAAAAACTTTTTGAAAAGAATGGTAAGAATCTTGATTTAATCCTTTCTTAACCTAAAACGAAGGAAAGATCTTAATTCTTAAATTCGTTTTATAAGAAAATCTTTTCGGAAATCTTTTCGGAAAATATTTATTCAAGTATTTACTTTCGAAAATCTTTATTTTAAGGAAAGAAAGATTGTCTCTTATTTTCTTACCAAAAAGAAAGACTATTGACTCAAAAGATTTTGGTAACAAGGATTTTTGTATCTTCTAAATAAGGAATGTCAATATTCTGATTTGAAAAAGAGATTTTCACTTTCTAAAAACGGGAGTCATAGACCTCTCTATAAAAAGACATTTTCATTCTTGAAAAACGAGGAAGAAAGAGTTTTCGTTTTAAGAGTATTCATTCATTGATCATATTCTTTATCTCTCAAAACTTACTCTCTACCCCCTTATTTCTTTTCATCTTTATACTTTACGTTTTATGTTTAAAAGAGAAAAGAAATTTTAATTTCTATATACAACTTCTTTGATTTTGAAAAACAGTTCTGTTTTCTAAACGATTTTCTAATCTGAAAAACTATTTTTCCTGTGCTTATATTTGCATTTCTGTCTGTCTATTTAGATTCCGTAATCTTTAGTAGATAGGTTTCTTTTTGATAAACATTTGTGTAATAGCTTAGGTGAGAAGCTATTGTAAAGAGGTTATCAAGCGACCTTCTCCATAAGAGAGATTCTAATATCTTGAATTGAGTTACTGTACTCTACCAAATACAGAAAGGGTTGAGGTTAACTAGAACCTTTGGAAAATCTAGTGTTACAAAGGGTAGATCTAAGTGTTGATCAATTGCCTTGTACTGTTGGTTTGTCTCTTACCCTGAAAAGAGATAACGTAGTTGAGGATCTCAAGATGAGTCTTGGGGAGTGGATGTAGGTGGGTTAGTGTCGAACCACTATAAATTACTGTGTTGATCTTTTTATTTTTTCTGAAGTTCTGCTTGTTTACTTACACTTCTGTTTATACTTTAGAAATGCTAAAGTTGTTAATTTTTTTGATGTTCTAATCTGAAATAAGTCTTATCTTTGCTGAACATTAGAACTCTGGACTTCTGATCAGTGAATATACAGGTTCTAAACGGTTCTTCTATTTACAGTATATTTCACTTCTTGGGTTTCTAATCAATTTTCTAAACTTGATCAAAACTTTGTGAAGCAGTTCAGATTTCGATTGAAGCAGTTCAGATTTTTCGATAACTATCTCTCCACAGTCTTTCTAAACTTTATGAGGAGTTTCTAATTACAATAGCTTTCCGTCCATAGCAGTTCCTGAGTATTGAATAGACATTGTGGAAAGTAATTTTAAATTGATAGCTTGCACTTCGCAAAGTTTTCTATTTTCTCTGAATAGAACATGGAGGTAGTTCTAATTATAACCTATTTTCACAAGTTCATTAATTTTTCCGTGCAGACTTAGAATTCTGAGTTTCATTTTTAAAAGCTAAAAATTTATATTTTTAGAAAACCCAATTCCACCCTCCTCTTGGGTTGTGCCATAACATATACGGGACCCACACAACCCGCTGCAACAATCAGTACACCCGAGGCAAATCAGTGCAATAGAATTCTGAGTTTTATTTTTAAAGCTAAAATTTATATTTTTAGAAAACCCAATTCACCCTCCTCTTGGGTTGTGCCATACATATACGGGACCCACACAACCCGTGCAACAATCAGTACACCCAGGCAATCAGTGCAATCTCCAATGCAATTTGGTGTGATTCCAATTCAATTCAGTGTAAGATAGGCAGCCAGTGTAAATTCAGCACAAACAGGGGAGTCGTGCCGAAACAGGCAGTTCAGTGCAAAATCCATGCAAATCAGGTAGTCAGTGCAAATTCCAATGCAATCAAGTGTAGCTTTCAAGTCAAATGGTACAAAACAGGGTAATCAGTGCCAATACCGAAACAAGTAGTCAAAAATCAGAACAGGCAATCAGTGCAAAACAGGCATCCAGTGCAACTCTTAGATAAAAAAAACAGGCATTCAGTGCAACCACATCAAGACAGGCAATCAGTGAAATTTTAAACCAATCATTCAAGACAGGCAAATCAGTGCAAATACGGTTTAAGCAATCAATGCCAAAATAAAATAAACAAGAACAGATGTGCAGAGGTGAATAGAAAATATCACAAACATAAGAGAAATAATCGTTCCTATAATAAATATGTTTGGTGCCAAAACCAAGGCGACACCAACCCAAAATGGCTACCAGCGCTAATAAAAACATGCTATTCTAAAGGAAGTCCTACTATTTGCACTTCTTTGTAGGTCCATTTCTCTCTGCCAGCTGCCCTCTGGTAATGCTTTCTTGGGTAAGGACATTAAATAAGGCAGCCCGAGGATGCCCCAAAGCAATAGAAATCTCCTAGGCCCACTCAAGAGTCGGCTGTAGAGGAACAAAAAAGGTTATCAATGAACACTAATGGACAACATGAAATAGGAAAACCAGAAAGGGGAAAGAGAGGAAACTAATGGGCTTGTCGACAGGATACTCTGGCCAGTCATCAGGCAGAACCCTCGGCACCTCGAAATGAATCATCCTATTCGAATCGAAGTAGGGGACTCTCCTCTGTGACTCAGGCCGCAGGCGAGAAGGGAGATGACTGAAGTGAGAGGCCCTAGAAGTAGGAGCATGACCAAAGGATGATGTCCCAGCCGCTACAGAAGTCCCTGTCGAACCCAAAGGATGGCTGGTAGGACCAAATCCAGCTCCTAGGCCCTTCGCCATGTTAAACATCATGTCCGAGTCTATCTCAAATTCGAACTCCTCCTTTGGCTCAGCCCCACTACTCTGCCCCCGCAAAGTCATCTTAATCCCTATACCCGAAGTCCTGTCTAGAGGAGACTCCACCCGAGTAGCCAAAGTGCCAGCAACCCAATCAGCATAGGTGTCCTCGGGAAGCAGGAAAGGCTTGTAAGGATCCCCCTCGCCTTATCTTCTTGGCCCATAATGCCAATACCATCCAGCACATCGACTGGAGGGTTAGTTGGGATCCGATACAGGCCCATCACCTTCCGGATCGACCCACACCCCAAGAGGACCCGGCAATGCGTCATCTCCCAGGCTCGGGGTGAGTTTCCCTCTAGGGGGTATCCAGGAACTGCTAGAACATATGAATCCTCACCTGCAAAAGACAAGCATTCACAAGTATTAAGAATCGGACCTCGACACGAAGAGGTGATTTACGGGTCATCCAAAACTCACCTGAGCTATAGGCAACTCATTAAACCTCCTACTTAGAATCGAGTGGCTCTCTCTGGCATGTCGCCCTGCCAAAGCCGGCCTAAAACGGCGCATCGTTGGAATAGCACATCCTAGGTCAGGACAGGAGCGATGAATGGAAAAAGAAAGCACAAGCCTGCAAAAACAAGGAATAGCACATCCTTTGGCTCAGCCCCACTACTCTGCCCCCGCAAAGTCATCTTAATCCCTATACCCGAAGTCCTGTCTAGAGGAGACTCCACCCGAGTAGCCAAAGTGCCAGCAACCCAATCAGCATAGGTGTCCTCGGGAAGCAGGAAAGGCTTGTAAGGATCCCCCTCGCCTTATCTTCTTGGCCCATAATGCCAATACCATCCAGCACATCGACTGGAGGGTTAGTTGGGATCCGATACGGGCCCATCACCTTTTGGATCGACCCACACCTCAAGAGGACCCGGCAATGCATCATCTCCCAAGCTCGGGGTGAGTTTCCCTCTAGGGGGTATCCAGGAACTGCTAGAACATACGAATCCTCACCTGCAAAAGACAAGCATTCTCAAGTATTAAGAATCAGACCTCGACACGAAGAGGTGATTTACGGGTCATCCGAAACTCACCTGAGCTATAGGCAACTCATTGAACCGCCTACTTAGAATCGAGTGGCTCTCTCTGGCATGTCGCCCTGCCAAAGCCGGCTTGAAACGGAGCATCGCTGGAATAGCACATCCTGGGTCAGGACAGGAGCGATGAATGGAAAAAGAAAGTCCAAGCCTGCAAAAACAAATGGTCAGGAATCTCGAGACAAAAAAATCAGATCAAAACAAACAGCAGGAAACAGTTCAGAAAACATACCTCCCGAATGGGCGCAGTACCCCCTAAGCCAGTCCAGGCACGGTGGCTGTATTGGCTCATATCGTGGTAAATGAATGCCATAAAGGCATCACCCTAGTCGTACTCCCTGAGCAGCCTTAGATCCACTAAAGACGCCATAAAGGAAAGAACTATGTGATCTGCCTAATCGTGTGCAATAATGCATCCCAAAATCAGAAGGAGAGATTCACGGGTTAGCTGCTCGATAGTAGCTCTGTCTCCACCCTCTCGGCTTAGCTCCCTCGGTTGCTCGAAGAGAGTATTATGACGGTACAGCCCACCTAGATCAAGCTCTGAAGTAAAACCAAGTAAGTCAGTCAAGCGCTCAAGAGTGAGCATGGAACAATCAACGTCCAGCGGGCGTGAGCCAAAGCGGAACTAACAAATCATGCAAGACTAACAAATCATCCAGCGTTCGAATTCATTTCTTTTAAGCATGTCAAACTAATAGACTAACAGGCAACACAGTGCAAAACTATTATATATAGCAGAACTAACAAATCATGTAGGACAATAACAAGCAAGCAGGCCACAGGGTAATCAGCCACGAAATAGGGTTTTCAGACCAACCTCAGACTTAAATCAGGATTTTCAGACCAGCTACAGAAGTTATCAGGCTTAAATGAAGGTTTTCAGACCAACTACAGAAGTTATCAACTCAAACAGTACTATCAACCTATCATACTCCTTTCAAGACTACTGATAGGGTCACAGGAGGTTGGAGCTTCAACTAAAGCTGAAAACAGGCCATAATGGCAAAACGATAATTTTCTAAAAAACCAAGGACCAAACGGTAAATTACAATTAGACTCCGACCGAGACTACCTGTAGGGTCTAAGGAGGTTATGTCTTCAAATTAGAGACAAAATCAGACTTGAAACCTAAGTAGAGTAGGTCTTGGGGCAAAAGCATAATTCTCTAAAAATCTAAGGACCTAATTGCATATTCTAATAAGGTGATCCAAAACACCATCCTAATATCCTATGCTTCTACGGGTCATATGCAACGATCAATGTTCAAATCGGACTTAGAATCTATGAGGAATACAATTAGGGACTAAAATGTAAAAAAAGTAAAAATTGAGGGCTAATTGGATAAATATTAGACCCTAGCTGAGGAACGAGAGGTGAGTATCCCGATCCTTCAGGATGAAGTTTGTGGTGCCCAAAGTCGTGAGAGGTGCGCGCCTTGGTTGTTGAGCCATCTCTACGAAAAGAAAATTTTCAGAAATGTGAGGGGGAAGCAAGAAGGAGGAATGGGCAAGCGTGAGCTTAAGAAGCTCACCCCTCCTCCCCTATTTATAGAAAAAGGGGAGGACAAGCCTTGCCCCTACCCAGAAAAGCAGACCTTTCGGGACTCATCCAAACAAACACCAAAGCACCATCATAGTCAAAACCTCTGTGACAAGATCCCAAACGCAGCGGTGTCTTTTGATCTGACAGAGGACTACAAGAAGCGCCGAAAAACCAAACAGACCGGACCAGCTCCATAAAAATGTTCTCAAAATCAAATGAAATTTACATAGGATGTTCTAGACATCACTGAGATTTGCCAGGTATGGTTCTCAAACCAGAATCTCTTTCAGAAGTGCTGAAATCGAAGTCCAAATGACCGGGCCTTGATTGACTCTGATCACTTAGAGAGGTCAAGCTATTGACCATGATTTCAGCATTGTCTCTAAGAAATTCCACCCACGGTTCCAACGGCACGAGAATCAGCTCAATCAGATGACGTTTAGGCCCTGAACGGACCTCTTGAAGCCCGAAAACCCTAAAACCAAAGGGCAGGGGCACTTTAGTAGAAAGCCTCGATCGGCACCAAAGAGCCCAGCGCCAATGTGATCTCCCTTTGATTGACATCGATCTAGAGTACGCTGGGACCCCTAATTGGTGCCGATTTTCCCTAGCACAGCCCCCTTTTGAACTATAAATATGGCCCTCCTCCCTCATTTTCACCTCACCTCTTCTTCCTTGATCGAGCGCTTCTCAAGCTTCAACGACTCTCATTCTCTCTTTTATGATTCTAAGGTAATATAGTTTGACCTTGCTCTTCTTCATTAGTCGAGTTTAAGGCCCGACTTGATTCTCAAAAATCGATCTTTTCAACTTTCAATCACACTTTGACCTTCCTTAGGCCAAAGTTATTAGTTAGTTAATTTATTAATTAATTAATTTAAGGATTAATTAATAATCCGTCAATTAATACTAGTAAATATAAGACTATAATTCGAGTCCTCAAGCCCTACCTTAGCTTATTTTGGAGGAAGACTCGACCTCTTTGGTTGATTACCAACCGTGGAGCTCTGATCCGGCTGCATCATAAGCACAAGGGTATAATCACTCAAAATTCAAACTTCATCAATTAAGCCCGGTCCATCCAGCACTCTATCAATTGTCAAGCCTGGTCCATCCAAAATACAAAGCGGGGTCCATTCGACACATAAAGCTAGGTCCATCTGGCAAAACCACAAAATCAGTTTTCAAACCAAATCCTAGTCTATCCAACACCCTATAAGCCCGCTCCCGAGTGGCACCTCCAAAATCCTACCATCCTAATCAATGGTAGAACTTTGTGCACCCTGATCTTCATAAAACGAGGTACGAAGGCATACCAACGGATTTAGCCTATGTAGCGGGCCCAATCAAACTGACCGGGTCGGGACTTAGGGGAATGTGTCGCATGACCTAGAATCCTTGACAAATGAGGCTAGAGTCGGGCTCCCCTTCGAATTACATGCTTTTCAATTATTTATGCTTTGTCCATAATTGCCATGCATTAGAAGTATGCTCATGCATCGATGAACTGACACTCATGCAAGACATTGATTTTTGATTTCTTAATGATGATCCAAACTGTTGATTCATTTCGAAAGAAGCTGAAAATCTAGTTCCCCAAACTTAATGATTCGAGACTAGTGCATTTTATCCTAAAGGCAAACTGAAATTGGAGTCCATCACGGGGTTTTTTCCTTAGTCTCTCCCTGAAAACAAAAGCAAACTAAGGTGGTGACTCTACCACATCACAAACTCATCAAAGCACTCCAAAGAGCTAACCCGACACACTTAAGCGCTAAACCGAGCCATAATTAATCTGACCTAATCAAACAAAAGGCACCGTAAAGAGTTCCTCCCAGTTTTCATGACGAACCGTCCAATGGGCCCGTCTGGATTGACTCTGTCCTTTGGATCTTTCCCATGGCGCTCGGAAGGGGGCTCACAGTACCATATTACTTTGCTTCATCTCTATTCTAATTTCCATTTCTATTTAACAATTAACATTAGTCCTCAATTAAAGTTAGACATATATATCTTCATTCGTCCCTCCACACTTTCGGTTAGCCTTCTCTAGTATCGGAGCTAAACTTTTATAGGTTGTTGAGATAAGGTTATTCATTACTTAAAGATTTCTTATTAGGGATAACAATTTTAAGGATAGTAAATCCTATAATAAATTGTATAAACAACTACCCTCGATCCTAGGTGTAGACACATATTAACTAGAAATGAAACAATTAACTTTGAAGCTAACACTCAACATATAAAAGTACACACCTAAAAGACTAAAGTGGCATGAATTAACCCAAGGAAATTCATAGAATCTTCAAGAAATTAATCATCCAATATTTGAGTAAATTACATTAATGGTCACCTTACATTACACTTAATTTCATACGGTCACTTAACTATAATTTATTATTTTTTACTCACTAAATTTTGATGTTTGTTGCAATGAGAAATCACTCACCGGAATACCGTCATCGAAAATACTAACATGGTAATCAAAATAAAATATTTTATTTTGAAAAAAAATTCATATTTTCTCCAAATACATTAATTTGGGATCTACCTGTTAATTAATTTATTTTCACAAATTAACTTCATTTATATAAAACAAGTTTAAAAGAGAAATTTACACTCTATCATTTATATTCTCTATCATATTTCTTTTTTTATATTCCTTCATAATCATGATTTTTTTGTAATATATATAATTTTTAGTGTCATATTAATGTTCCAAATATCATATTTCAATAAGTGATCTCCCATTTGAAATAAAAATTAAAGTTGATTGGCTAAAAGATGACATTGAAACTATGTGACCTAAATAAAACGAAATGCAAAAATTAGGTGACCAGTAATATAATTTACCCTCCAATATTTGTTGAAAATATTTTCATTTTCTCTGGTATTGTAAAAGATACTGATGAAAGTATTCACATTTAATTTCTTCCTCTAGAAACCCCTATTAAACAAGTATTCAATTATAGAAGTACTAAGCTATCCACATAAGATCAAACACCATATATTTAATTACAAAGTCTGGATTTTAATAGATCTATACCTAGACCCAATTAATGCCCTACCCTCATCTCCTCCCAAATCTTCGTCTCCTACGAGATCTGCTATGGAGCATATATCTCAATTAAACATTATTAGTCAAAATGAATTTTTTCAATTAATAAATAATTTCTAAGAAAAGAAATGACTAGTGATTACAATTTAGATAAATGTCATTTGTTTTTTTTTTTTGAATATTATTACACAAAAAGAGCGATCAAATTAGAGTATATTATATTATAATTACATGAATCAATAGAAAGTTAATATTCCTTTTTTTCAATGGTTTTCTATTTATTCCATTGAGAATAATATAAAAAACTCTTTTTAAAGAAATTCTAGTTGATCAAAAGGCCACTAAAGAATGGATAACTGCATCTAATTATTATGTTACATCCGTTCATCCTCCTTTAAAAGAAATTAAATTTGATCATCAACATCAAATATATAGTTATAGGTTTCCTTTTTAAGATGATTAATATAGTAGGTGATTATAAGAAAATGCCTACATTAAAAGATATTAAAAATGTACAATTTCAAAACAATTCCAGAAATCTAATACTTAATGTTATAGCTTTACAACTAAATAGATTGAAAACTCAAACTCTAGTATCCAATTACTAAATTAGAACTTCCAATATTTTAGCCATATTAAATACCTGCAGAACAAATAGTTAAGTTAGATAAAATATAATCAAAATATGAATATTGCTCATGTTAAAAATCAGCTACATAATTGGTAAACACGACATTAATGCTATTTACAAAATTGATTCTTTTGATTTTCTTTTTAATTATTCAATTAAACAAACTGAACAATCTGTTTCATTAAGTCATATGCATGACAATATTCAATTATTTTCTCCACAAGCTATTTTGAAGCATAAAGAAAAGAATAAATTTTTGCATATATGTATGGTTCAAGTTGCAACTAAACCTTTATTTAGAATCGGTTTAGATATTGTTGTTTTTGCATGCTTGTAAGATACAAGGCATTTAAATTTTTAAAATTCTCTTTTAGTTATAATTGAATCTAATTTAGCTAATGGTCTTATTTATTTTAATTTGTTATCCAATCTTTTTTTTTATCTCTTTATGATTTAAATATTTTAGATGCTTTAAGTTTAACAATTAAATCAAAAAATATGAATTTTTTAGATGATACTAAGTCTATAGTAGTTGTTTATAAAATTTATTATACGGTTGTGACAACTACCCTAGATCTTAGATCTAGACACATTTGAACTATCTAGAAATGAAATAATTATCTTTGAAGCTAATACTCAACATAGGAAAGTACACTCCTTCTCCTAAAAAAGGAGAAGTTTCTTCTTATTATTATCAAATCTATCAAATATTTCTTTTAAACCATAAGAGTCATATTGTTTAACACTACATCTTTTAATTTTAACAAATTTTTTTAACATCTTTATCTTCAATCTTTTTTGTACAATCTAAATTAACCTAACTATGCATTAACTTAATTAAATCTAGGCTAACTGTAATACCCCGAATTTTTATTTTCAAAATTTTCAAATTTAATTTAAATCAAAAATAAGAAATTTTGACAGTGTGGGCTGTAAATGTAACACAGTCTCAATTTGTACATATCTAAATAACCTAACTATGCATTAACTTAATTAAATCTAGGCTAACTGTATGACCGCGAATTTTTTATTTTCAAAATTTTCAATTTTAATTTTAAATCAAAAATAAGAAATTTTGACAAGTGTGGGCTGTAAATGTAACACAGTCTTCAAATCGAGCAAATTTTTTGAGTTGGGCCCAACCCAAAACAGATTATTCGGAATTTCGATTAGAGAACACTTAAAAAGTTTGCCGATGAAATAAAATGGGACTCCTCTAGTTACTAATTGATTACAAATGTATGTATATGTATGTAACTGCAATATAAATTAATTGTCTTAGAATCAAATATCATTACTATTAATATTGCATTATAATTGAGTAAATAGAGAAAATATTGCGAAACCGAACTAAATAAACAAAATAAGTCGAACCAGACCCAAAAATCAAATTGATTTTTTGAAAACCAAATGAATAACCTAAAAATCATGTCAAAAACCTGCAAATCGAGTTAAAATCTAGCTAAGTCGTTGAATCAGACCAATCCGGTTCAGATCGAACCGGAATCATCTAGAAATTGGACATACTTTATTTCTTTTCTTTTCTTCTTCTTCCTTTCCTCTCCTGCGTCTACCTCATCTCCCCCTCCTCTCTCCTTCTTCCTTTTCTTCTTCTTCTTGCTTTCTTTTCTCTCTTTTGCGTCTGGGTTCTCGGCAAGACAGAGATAGAGGCGGAGCAGCAGAATCGCACGCCACCGCCACTCCGCCGCCCTCCTTCTGCCCTCGATCGAGCAAGCGCCGCGCCTCACCCAGCTCATCACGCCATCGCCACTGCCACTGCTGCCGCTCCAGCACGTCGACCGGTCGCCCCCGCCGGCGTCACAGCAGCTCTGCTGCTGCTCCAGTGCACCTCCGGCCACCAGCCTCCATTTCCGGTCAAATAATTCCAGCAGCTTTTGTTTTTTTTTTTATAGGTATAATTAAATAGATAATCAATTTTAATAATTTTAGATAAATAATTTAATAATATTAGATAATTAAATATATTTTAGTTAATTAATTTAATATTAATAATGATAGTTAATTAAATTTAGTTAGTTTACTTTTAATGATGTTAGTTGAATTAGTTAATGTTAATAATATTAGTTAATTAAATTAAGTTTATTAATTGTAGTTAATTAATTTAGTAATGAATTAATTTTATTATTTGTAATTAATGAGTTTGAATAGTTAATAGCTTTATAATATTAGTGTTGATATAATTAAGGTAGTTTTAAAATAATGTTATTGTAATGTATAAATTGGATTGTGTGGTGATGTTGAGATTGAAGGAGGATGGGAAAATGTTATTTGATTAATTGCCCGATGGATGGGCGGATGGGCTGTGTGGGTTTGAAATTAATTAGTTGATATTTTAACAGGTGGATAATCCAAATTTTAGGGGAGATGCTGCCGAAAAGTCGGTAGAAAATAAATTGTATTTTAGAAACTAAATTACTTATATCGATTAAGTTATTCATAGAAATTAAAAATATAGAATAAGATTATGAGAGGGATAAATAAACAAAGAAATAAATAAACAAGAGGAACGAATTTATATATAGTTCAGTGAATTAAATACCGACTAAAGTTATTAACGTTAAGAATATTATATGATCAATCATATTATCATTATTAATATTATTATTATTATATTATCATTATTAATATTATTATTATTAATCATATTAAATATTTTGATTAGTAGTATCATAAAATATTAATTACCAAATAATTAGACGTTTTACTTAACAAATAAATTAGAAGAAATAAATCAAATAAAGATGCACTATAGATATATAGTTTAGTTTGATAAGTTAGTGAACCGACGAGTAACGAAAACAAATAAATGAAAACAAATAAATGACTGTAAACTGCATTTTCCAAATTAGAATTCTTATGTAGAATTTTCTTATTATATAGATACTTATAAAGTTTCGGACTGTGAAGACAAAGGCTGGGAGCGCCACAAATAAGAAAGGGCAGTCCTTGAAAGACAAAAAAAAAACTGTGAGTATGTTAGATGAAGTTCGCCTCATCCGCCTGCATAGCATCACTGACTAAATGTGATCAATCATTACTGCTATATGTGAATGCAGCTATTTGTTGATATTAAAATCATGCTTGATTACCTGTGATGTGAAATTGGCTGTGCCCTTGTTTGTGTGGAAGTTGATGAAGTGTGGACCACCAGGAATTTTTGTGAGGACGGTCCTATGTGATATGGTATCCTGAAATATGAAATGATAGGAAGTTTGACGGCGTCAGCCGGGTAAATGGGAGATCGGTGCCCGTGTGCACCTGAATGATTTATGGATTAATATGGAAAACCACAGGATGGCTTCTTGTTGTTGCGCACCTGATGAACTAGATTTGATTGTAGCCGCAGGGTGGCCTCCTGTTGTGAGCACTTGATAAAGTGCTAGAATTGGATGGAGACACCCGGGTGCCCTCCTGTTGGCATTTTTTTTTTTTTTAAAAAAAAAAAGATAGAACGGAAAAACAAATGAGATGGACTGGTCAGTGAGGATTAGACCAGTTGGCCGTAATGGGGTCGGCTCCCCCTGGTGCACAATGTATGAGAGGGCGAGCATGTGTGAGGACGGCTTCGTTGGGTTTAGGATGGTGCCCTGGACGTAATTTCCACGTGATGTTGATTATTAGATAGGTGATACTATTGTGGTTGCTGTTGTATTGCCATTTGTGTGACCACGCAATGATCAATAAATTTAAAACCCCCCATCGATAAACAAATAAAGAATATTTAGCATCTGTATGATTGTGTGGGGTGAGAGGGTTATCTAACCCTACTCAATTGAGTTTGGCGCTCACCCCTGCCTACCTATTTTTTTTTTCCAGGTAATAGAAGAAAGAAAAATCCTATGGAGTTAGGACATACAGGTATAGAAGAACTGTAAACGATAAATAAATGATGATGTAAATGTACAGGTAGAGTTCCGCAAAATTGTATTCCTAGTGGGCTTTGGTAAGATGAACTGACTAGTGGTACATCATTGAAATAAATTATTGGGCTGTTCTCACATTAATGAATAGAAATGGAGATTTGCATAATACAGGCTTACTACGGGTTTTTCCGGGGGCCTTAATGCCCACTACAATTATGAATAGTAAATGAGATTTGCATAATACAGGCTTACTACGGGTTTCGGGGGCCTTAAGCCCACCCAGGTCCTAGTGCCGGTCCGGTCCATGGAAATGGGTCGTGACACTAACCTAATTAAGCATTTGACCTAAGCATGCATTGTAATTAAATCCTAATTAAGGGAAAAGTGGGACGTACCTCTTGAAGCGTGCTTTTTGAATATCTCGAAGGTGGTGACTTCATGATTTTTCTATCTCAAAACTTGATCATGGGTCCAAATATCAAAAAGGAACATAGTCTTTCTTATTCCCATGTTCGATCTCTACTCAATGGCTAATTGTTTGCTGGCAGATTATCTAGGTTCTTAACTCGGGAGTTCTCAAAAGAACTCAAATTAGGAGTTTTTACCCTCTTAACTCGTAAGTTCTCAAAAAAAAAAAAAAAAACTGAAATTAAGAGTTTTTTTTGCCCTTAATTATGGAGATTATATCTCCTCGTTTTGGTCATTTTTCAAGAGCAAATCTCTTTTTTAAGATTAGTATTGCTCAACAAAAAATGTGATCCCAAAATGTGTGGATAGCAAAGTTGGGAGAGGGTATTATAGGGAAAAGGGGTAGAGGGTGAGCTCATGTGCAAACAATATGAGGTTGGATTTGTGTGAGATAGAGTGGCAGACCAAAACAAGGTTGACCAACGGTCATGGCCGGTTGGTCAGGCCTAATCGACCAGACTTGATCGTCGGTCCTTGTCAATTGGCCAATTGCCTTAGTTTTGGTCCAATGTGGTTCTTCACTTGATTCAAGAGGTTCGTGACCCATTTTAATTCCAATTTTCGCCCGTTGTATATTGTTGGAAAGCTCTTTTAGTATAGTTTTCAATGCACTAAAGATTATTGGAAAATTCAATGGTAAAGAGTGAATAGAGGCCGTCCTTGTCTACTATGTTAATATCTGATTTTTGACTTATTCACTGTCGATTTGTACCATGCCTTTTGTGAAGATTTTTATTGATATGTTGATAGGAAAAACACATATTCACATTCGATTGCAACTCAATCACTATGTTCTAATTAGTGACAACTTTTGCGACCAAAAATAACATGTTTTATAGTGATTAAATAATTCATACTTTTAATTGGTCCATTAGACATGATGTCTAATTTTAAGCTTGTTTAATTTAACCCATTTGGTTTCATTATTCATACTGATAGCAGTTACTTGTAACTGGCGGTTGATCAGTCATAAATCATAACTATTAGCAAATGAATGTCAATGTCTAATAAAATCGATAGCAATTACTGTTAAAATTTAAAATAACCATCAAGGATATAATGTTTTTATGTATCAAGATATTTTTACACATTATGACATTTAATGCATATATTCTTTTTTATTTTTAAAGTAAATATATTATTTTTTATTTTAACATATTATATAATTCAAAAATATTAATAAAATTACATATACAACTAAAACACATATACAAATCAACTATCAGCTAACAATCCAACTGTTAAATATATAGTATGAATTAGCAAAATCACGACTTTGTCCTCTTCATAATAACGAGGGAGAAAGAAGCTAGTAAAAGCCTATCTTTTTGCCTTAAGGATTAAAATTTATTATAACAGTATCTTAGGAGGATTTGCCAGATGCTGTTCAAAGCATTGATAATTCCAAAGCTTGTACATTTCAAGGAAATCTATTTAATATAGTAAGATAATATCATCATTTATATATTAAGAAATTATTATATGAAGAAAACACATAGCTACACACCTTAACCAGTGTTTTGCATGCCAGCAGCAATGCCCTTCATGGTCAAAATGAGGGTGTCTTCTAGACCAGGTGCATATTCACTCATAGGATTGAGCTTTACAAGCTCTGCAGCTGGTTTGCTTGATTCCGTATATTCTTTTGATAAGTGTGGCCTCAATGTCACATGGTAATCAGGGTCACGGATCCGCTTCAGAGTGTAAGCTTGGGACACATTTAGAGTTGTAATATAGGCATCACGGAGCCGAAGCCTTTGCTTCAAGTACGGGTCTCCTTCTAGAAGATCTTTATGCCCAGCAATCTGCAAAGCAAGAAAAGAAAAAAAGAGTTCATTTCACCTCAGGCACTGCAGTAATTCTCAAAACTGAACATTCAAAATAAATGAATTTTGGCATGAAGCATTCTGTTATATATCTTTGTCATTATCTATGCTTCATGACAAAAGAGCATCAGACTGGAAAAAAAGGTGGACTGTGATAGATTTTAGGCCATCCTCTTTATCAACTTCTACTAGTCACTGCATTAGCTTAATTCTCAAATTACCTGTAACAGCAGGTGCTTTGTTTCTTCATAGTTTGCTCTCAAGCGCTCTCCAAATGGCCACAATTCTTCTGATACTAGGAGCTTGTCATATAAAGCTGCAATTCCTGGATCACCTTTGGCAAACACCATCTCAACCAAGTCAATTGTGACCCTAAAGAAAGGCCATTGATTGTACATCTCCTGGAGCATTTGAAGATTCTTTCTATCCTTCTCAATGATGTGCTTGAATGCTGCACCAAAGCCAAGCCAGACTGGTAGATGAAACCTTGTCTGAGTCCATGCGAAGATCCAGGGGATTGCTCGGAGTGATTCTATGCCACCACTTGGTTTCCTTTTAGACGGTCTACTTCCAATATTCATCCGACCATACTCCAACTCTGGTGTTGCCTGCATGGTTCCAATTTCAAATAGTGAAGATGTGTCGAACAACTTGCTATTACTGACAGGGAAACCAAAGAATTGGCTTCAAAAAATTTGTGGCTTTAAAGATTATATGAGTGTGTGCATATATTGTCAGTATATATATAACTATATATATATATATTATATTTTCTCTTCTCTCATACAAGATATAATACACATTCACTTTATTGCCTCCCACACCTGAAGGAATTTCTTGCCCACGAGATTAAGCTGAAGCAGACGACAAAATGAAAACTTTGACAATGATAATGCCAAAATACTCACAAGGCGAAATTATTTCAACCAAAACGGTGTTCTTATATATATATTTCTCTCCTCATACAAGAATAATACAATGCACTTATTGCTCCCACACCTGAAGAATTTCTTGCCACAATAAGGTGAAGCAGAACAAATTGAAAATTGACAATGATAATGCAAAATACTCACAAGGCGAAAGTATTCAACAAAACGTGGTTCTTGAAAGACTATGGAACGATACTCCTTAGTGGCAATAATGGCCATCTCATCCAAGAGTGCACGCCATTCTGGTTTTGGCGAGATTGGGGGATGCATCCCATGTTCAAGCGTTGCCGCTGTAAAACGCTGGAGTGTTCTGAAACACAAGTGTTCTTCCCCAAAAGATTGTTCAATAACTTCACCTTGAACTGTCACACGAAGTGATCCATGAATGGTGTCAGGTGGTTGAGATAAGATAGCAAGATGAGTGGGTCCTCCTCCTCTTCCAACAGTCCCTCCTCGGCCATGAAACATTACTAGCTTGACCCCATATTGCTTTGCCACCTTCACAAGCTCTTCTTGGGCTTTATACAATTGCCAAGCAGCAGAGAGACGACCAGCATCTTTTCCTGAATCTGAGTACCCTATCATGACTTCTTGCTTCCCATTGATCCGGTTTCTATACCAATCTATTGAGAAAAGACGAGAGACAGCAGCTGGAGCAGCTTCAAGATCAGCAAGCTTTTCAAACAATGGAACAACCCTCAATGGTTGCTTAACTCGGCATTCACGCTGCAAAAGCTCGACAGCAAGCACATCAGACGGTGCTGTAGCCATTGAGATTATATAAGCACCAAAATTGTCTGGAGGAAGTTCTGCAATGACATGGAATGTGTCTAATACATCAGCAATTTCTTCTGTTTTCGGAAGATCAGGGCCAAAAAGAGGACGCTTGCCCCTGAGCTCAGATAAGAGCCATTCCTGCCTGCGTTCCTCGGACCATTCTCGATAAGATCCAATTCCCAAATGCTTTGTGATAGCATCAAGGACATCAGTATGCCTGTCAGATTCCTGTCGTATATCAAGTCTTACAAGTGAAAGCCCAAAGGTAGAAACTTGCCGTAGGAAATCAAGAAGACTTCCATCTGCAATTGGCCGATCACCACAAGCACAAAGTGATCTGTAACAGAGTTCAAGAGGCTCCAAGAACTACAGGAACAATAGAATATCCATCAGCAAAAGAGTCTGATTATCTAGTGAACAACTGAAACTCTTGAACAAGCAAGCTCTCAACAATTAATTGCAAACATAAATACTGAGACAGCCTTTCATGCCAAGATGCTGAAAGATAAGAGCAGTTCAGAAGTTTCCTTCGCACATCCCGCTTCAGTGGAATCATAACTACTTAGAAAAGGGAACTCGTGGGAGTGTCATATCAGAATAAATGGATAGAAGTGTAGCCATGTGTGATAAATTATGCTAATTTCTTTTTTCAAACAAATATTATGCAGATGAAATCATCAAGTATCACTAGTTCAGAAATGATAACTGCGAAAACAAAATCAATGAGTATCAGTGATACATAATTGAACTGTGAAAAGAAAATAACTTGGAACTACTTTATCATTGGCAATAAATAAAAAAGGATTTTGAGCCAAGCACACTTTTGAATTCTAGTGGAATGTTTTAGGTCTTAGCAAATAACAATATGTTATTGCAAATTTCAAGAACATTGACAATGATCCATCCACTTAAAATTTTGCTAAGCATCAATCCAGCATCAATTTCTAACCAATCCTCTAGCATTGATCCAACACTTCTGCATTCTAACACTCATCAAATTCTTACATTATATATAGCATATTGCTCTATAGGGACAGGAGGACACAATTCCAAGGTTTTCTAATATTTTATAATCATCATTATTCTAATTATCACTAATTGTATATAGTATTATAATTAGTATTACACCAAATAATACCAATTAAATATTATAATTATACCTAATAATATTAATATTATAACAAATAGTTCTAATAGTATCATGATTGCAGTGTTTCTAATTATTAGTGATATTCTTAAAAATAAATAGTTATTAAAAATAGTACTAGTAAAAAAATTTTAAAAAATAGTAACAAAACTGTAGAATAGCTACTATCAAGCTAATGTAATCGAGCTAATTATGTTATAAACAAGCTTCAAATGAACCAAGCGCGAGCTTTAATATTAAAACTTGACCTGAGCTCGAGCTTTTATCAAAACTTCGCAAACCAAACTTGAACTTTTAGAGCTCGACTCGACTTAATTCAGTTCATTTACACCCCTATTTGTGTGTATGAGATTTGTAAGTAACTGTAAAATATTATGATATTTGCAAACTTGAATTTTATTTCAAATATTGAATTATGAGTTTATAATGTAAAATAATTATAGGCAAATATTTAATAATTTTAAAAAAAATCTATTTATTATTTTTAAAAATATTTTATCTACCACTTAATACTAAATTTTTAAAAATAGCAACACAAACCACATTGTCCTAGTCATTGGTAGGTGGTGTGAAAGTAAAACAACTCATATAAGAGTAGAAAGAAATTATGGAAAGAAAAGTCCTGTCAAATAATTTATTGGAGCTAGCTCAAATTAAAGGAAAGATTAAAATCTTAATTCAATTTATAATAGTAACATCAATAAAGTTAAATACAGAATATTAGACAATTAAAATACCCTTATTTCATTTTTGTTTTCTTTAAAAAGAAAAATAATGTTTGCTTCATCACATATAATATGCATAAGATTACTAATCACATCTGTAAGTTACTTCCACAAACCTAAACTAAAATCAAATTTTAAAATCTAAAGCTAATTTATAATATAATAATCATCATCGGATGGAACAGAAAGTTGATTGAGGTGAAGTAAGGTTTTGGAAATGAAAGGATATTTTCTTGTACATTCATAATATCTATTAGTGAATTTTAAGTTCAAGGTGCATTTAACTTGAAAATAAAATACACCAGCATAAACATAAAGTAGAGGAGAGACCTGTTCAACGTTAGTAAAAGTAGCTTCCTCAGGAATGTCAGAAATCCCATTGGTTAATAAATGGCGAGAGCGTTCACGTGTATTATAAAGTTTGTCCCTCACATCACCAAGAATAACTCGATAAGGTTCATTTGGAGGGATCTGTTTCCAGAATTCTGTTTGCACAATGCATTCCAAAATGTCCCAAAATAAATATGAAATAAAGAATTCAATGCTAATAAAAATAAATCTAACAAATAACCCATTAGTTCAAATGACAAACATATTGAAGAAAAGTGTTTTCCATCCAATTTATAAAATAAGGTGTACAAATGATCTTTCAGAAATGACTTTAACTTGGCATTTTGAAATTCTCGACATCAATAAAAAAACTTCCAACATAAGTGGCATTTTGAAATTCTCGACATCAATACAAAAACTTCCAACATAAGATCAGAAGGAATACCAAATAAAACTCATGATATAATGATGTTCCCTGACATTTTTGAAAGGTACATGCCAAGCCAGAAATTGAAATAAATTTTACATACCTATGTAGTGTTTTGCATCTTTCCTAGATGACCGATGAAGTGCATCTGCACGAAACCGAAGTTCTTCATTACATCTCCACATGGACAACTGCAAATAAATCATTTAATAAACAAGGTGAAGAGCAATTAGAGGATAGGCATGAATATAATTTAAGAACTTCTGAAACTATCATTTCCATACCTCAAACATAAGATCCTCTATTTGGGAGAAATACAAGTTGGCAGCCATCATTCTAGCCAGCAAGCAAACATCCCTTGTAACTTCAGGAGTTACTCGAGGATTTCCTGCAAGGCAGCATCAGACAATCTTAAAATAGGAAGGTATCTTAAAATAGGAAGGTATCACATTAAAGAAAAATATGCTGCCCAGTGAAGAATCAGGGGTATTTAATTCAAGGAAAACTCATGCATTCAGTTCAGCAACTACTACTGACATTTTATCATGAACAAACAATCAAATATATAAGAATTCCCAACAATATAGTCTTCAATAGCCAATTTTTCTACATTGGGAAAATTTATACAATGCACTCGATGCACATGAGAATACTGCAACTCACAAACATGATGGGGACACAATCTAATCATGGGTGGATTACACATGGTTGTGAGTGAAGACACGCCATTTTCATGTGTAGCAAATGTACTGAAATTGCCATATCTTGAGATTGCACTTATAACAATCAAAACAAAACTTCCTATCAGAAATTCTGAGAAAGCTCGTTTGATATGCCCACTCGAAAGCCTCTCAAGGTATATTCTAGAAGGCATAAGGAGGGAGGACAATTAGCAATAACTTTTCTGTGGACTAACAATCAAATATATAAGAATTCCCAACAATATAGTCTTCAATAGCCAATTTTTCTACATTGGGAAAATTTATACAATGCACTCGATGCACATGAGAATACTGCAACTCACAAACATGATGGGGACACAATCTAATCATGGGTGGATTACACATGGTTGTGAGTGAAGACACGCCATTTTCATGTGTAGCAAATGTACTGAAATTGCCATATCTTGAGATTGCACTTATAACAATCAAAACAAAACTTCCTATCAGAAATTCTGAGAAAGCTCGTTTGATATGCCCACTCGAAAGCCTCTCAAGGTATATTCTAGAAGGCATAAGGAGGGAGGACAATTAGCAATAACTTTTCTGTGGACTTCCGGAAAGAAGCAAGGAGGTCAACCTCTTTCAAATATACACATGACAATATGGGAATCAATACATTGGAGCTATTCAGAGAATCAAGTTCAGCCACCGAAAAAGAAACAGCTGTCCCAAACGTTTATAGCAGCCTTGGCACCAACTAATATAAGTGGACAGCAACCTTTGAGAAAAGCATGTTCTAGAATTTTGTTATTTTAGCAGGGATTTCTGTCGAAGAAACCTTGGGTTTCTTGGCATGATTCTTTGGGATCAAGAATTCTATCGTATTATTCTCATCTCACATCACGTATATTCTCACAGTTGAACTTATCTTATATCATAATGAATCAGCTGCATAATATTTTGCGCAATTATACTCCAAACTCTTTGAATCAATATCTTCTAGCATTTCCCTGATCCTATTTTCATGCCTTCTTATTATAGCAAGTCATCTTGTCACGAAATTGCTATCCCAAGTCCATAGTTGGCATGTCCAAAATATTTTCATATACAAATGCAATGATATTTGTAATTAAAATTTCAACTATCAATTTAGGGAACAAGCAATATGTTTAGCAAACAATTAATATAACAAAGACACGTACCATCACGATCCCCACCCATCCAAGAAGAGAATTGGATGAGAGGGGCATTATAAGGAAGACGTTCATTTATCCCAATATTCTTCAAAGCTGTGTCAACGCGACGCAAGAACTTTGGGACACCCTTCCATATGGTCTCATGGAAGTAGCTCATTCCTGCTCTCATTTCATCTTGCGGAGTTGGAGGAGTCCTTCGGATCTCATCAGTGCGAAATGCAGCTTGAATCTATATAAAAGGAAAGAAATGTGATTTGCATAGCTCTTCAACAAATTATGTTCTACATAATGGTGGAAAAATCTTCAATAAAGTTCTCAACAAATTATTTAAAAATGTAAAATGAGAAAGGGGAAAAGGTTTTCAGAAGCTATTGTCACATATAAATGAGATAGGGAGTTCCCAATATTAAGAATATTCCATTATTCATAACGAAGAAAGGTCCATAACTTTGTAGAACAAAAGTAAAATGATATTTTCTATCTTCAACCTACAACAATTGGGGGGAATGTGTCAAGCAAAAACCATGACATTGGTGTCTATCATCCTGTGTGAATAAGACAACAAAAAAATAATAATAATTAACCACAGACATTGTCACTGCAATAGGAACAATTTTTTGCAAAAATATAAAGTAGTTTTACCTTGAATAGATCTTTTTCAAAGTGGTTTAACCTAACAATTTCATTTGATTGTCTTAAAAGCAACTTAATATGTACGTGTTCCGAAAATTATGTTCGAGCGTACAATAACCTCAGAAACATAAATCCAAGCATCTATTGGCAAATGCAAGGTTTTTTTTTTTTTTTTTTTTTTTTTTTTTTTTATAAAAATCAAGCATGCTATGCACAACCTGCCAGGTTTCTTTTTTTTTTTTTTTTTTTTTTTTTCTTAGTTCACTTTTGAAAGCCTTCTTTGAATTTAGCAATCTTAAGATGCACGACAAATATAACATTGAAAGTTTGAAATGCTAAATGTGCTTTTTGTGGTTTGGACATACATGCACACGTTTGAGAGAGAAAAAGAAGAAGAAAAGTAATTACCTCAGAAACGATGGGACGATGAAACCAAGTTTTTTCATCTCTTGATTTTAAAGAAACAATTTTTTTTTTTTTTTTTTTTTTTTTTTTTCTTAGTTCACTTTTGAAAGCCTTCTTTGAATTTAGCAATCTTAAGATGCACACAAATATAACATTGAAGTTTGAAATGCAAATGTGCTTTGTGTTTGGACACACATGCACACGTTTGAGAGAGAAAAAGAAGAAGAAAAGTAATTACCACGATGGACATGAAACCAAGTTTTTCATCTCTTGGATTTTAAGAATACAAGAATCAGTGCTTGGCATAAGTTAGATTCCAAAGCCGACAAAGATTTATATGATGGAGCAACGAAATGTTCAAAATGGTCTTCAACGTGTAGCATGCCAAAACATGCAAATTTTCTGAATACATACTCTTTTGATACAAATGGAACAATCATGAACCATAGTTCTTTCGAGGAATGGAGACTCTGGCATTATGCAGTTCTTACAGTTATGTGCAGTGGATACAATGAATGGAAGCCCAAACTTTTAAGAGTCAACATTTCCTTTCTAACTTATGCAGTACAGAATCCTTTTCTTGGCATCTTTGTCGATTTCTTCTTCTAGGGCCTCTAAAGGGAAGTTTTAGCTGATATTCAACATGATTGTAAACTTTTTTCATAGTTCCAAAACAATATTTCCAATTTTATAAATTCAAATGGCTTCTATATAATCTAGGGAGATGACCAATAGGACAACATTATTATAGAATGATTACTTTGAATGAAGTAGATGTGAGACCAAGTAGTATTTATATACATTGCCTCATCAATATGATTATTGCTATCTTCTCGGAGTAGACGAATTTAAAAGAGAAAAATTAAGAAAGCATAGCATTGGCATCTAGATACCTCCCTTTGCAAGGCTTCGTCAAGTTCCTGCTTATCATCAGGAGTAATATCCTTAGCATACAGCTGAGTCAAACAATTCCGTATCCTGAAAAATGTGAAAATGGACATAATATCATCCATTATCCAAGGAAAGAAACCTCTTATCTAGTGCCATCTACAGCCAACAATCAAAGGATAAGGCATATCTAAAGAAGACAGTGAACAAATTATCGAACAATGTGAGCTCCAACAACTAATTTTCTCACAGACGAAAACAAACCTTGCATGCTTTTGAAGCAAAGATCTACGAACAGATTGGGTAGGATGTGCAGTTAGGACTAAATCCACAGTCTGGTTCTTCAAAGCATCGAAAACTTCTTCTGGCGATTTTTTCAGTTGTACCACTAGCTTCTTAAAGGTTTCTTCCATGTCTGATTCCGTAGTTGCTGAGTTCTCATCAGCAAAATCACCCTTCTTTGATTTAGTCCTTCGTCTATATGCAATTTGAACTTCTTCAGCCAGGTTGGCCAAGTTAAGCATGTGAGAAAATGATTTTGTAACAACAATTGAATCCCCAGGATCCAAACTCGTTAGCACTTTCCCAAGTTCCTCCAGCTTCTGCGGATCATGCTTCCTTTCATACTCGGCTGAAATTTCATAACACTCTTGAACCTATTGGAAAAATCAGCAATTCACTTCAAAAGATGAGAGACTAAGCTTGTACAATATGGTCACCCAAAATATTAAAGAAAAGCAATTTCATCAGTCGTCATTCAATTTCCAAGAGCTTTTCGGTATTTGGCTGCATATATAGATCTATGTTTCTTAGAAAAAAGAAAAAAAAGTTCATATGATACACATGTATAGCTAGCCTAGCTCCAAGTGAAGGATATTAAATCAAAGTGGATAACAATCTTTCTCCTAGTTTTAGCATTTAATCGAAAATTGAAATGGGTATCTAACAGATTTTGGCATTTTGTAATATAACTAGACAGATTCAATTGTAAAGGGATATACAACACATTTGACAGCAATAATCAGCATCATGAACTCAATCAATAAGCCAAAACGATCACATCAAACACATGCATAACAAAAACAACCATTTCCAGAAGAGGAAAAGAATTGTGTACCGTTTCTCTAATATCCTCCCCATGCAAATCCTGCAATATATCGAGAAATCGGTCCAATAGCAGAGCATCATACTCCACTAACTTGTCATCCTCAGACACTTTCCGTGGAGCCAATAGCCTCAACTGTGCATCTATTGATACCATCTTCTCCAAATTCTTGCCAGCCATCTCTCTGCTTTGTGCAAATAAAATGGTTAAAGAGAGACTGGAATATAATGAAATGAGTTCAATGCATTAGAGAGAGAAAGAGCGGTAGATAGTGGAAGTGAATCTCGTGATACCCACGAGAGGAAAGATCGCGTAGATTCCTAGAGAGAAGAGAACAGGATACGATACCCTCTGCTTTGATTCGAACACGAGGAAAAGAAAGAGACACGAAAAAGGTTCAAAGTTGCACGAGAGAGACGAGGGTCCAATGGTATGCTAAAACTGTATTATTAAGCCGTCTACCCCGTCACCCACATTCACAACTTACACAGACCAAACAAATCGTTTTCCAACTAGATAGACACGGCGCGGATTTTTATCAAATGGCACTGACGTGTTGATAGATGGATGCAATAGGAGCTTTACTGCTTTTGGCCGCCTGTTTTATCAAAAAAATTTTGTGTGGGACTCTTTGGAAGCTTATTATGTTTCTCAAGTTATTAAATTTAATAAGGTGCGTCCATTACTCTCTACTTTCAAAATATTAATTAAATTTTAATTATATTGGTGTTAGAATCCGAGCGATGTGCAGAGCAATATTAAAAGATAAAATAACATTTTATAATATTGACACGAAAATTGTGTAAGTAATACGAACACAACACATTTAACCCGCCTAATATCATAAACATATTAAGTAGGTTGTGTTGAGTCATATACAATCCATGTAACTCGCTTAATATCATAAACAAATTAAGTGGATCGTCCGTGTCCTCACGGCCACGAAAAATTGTGGTTAAGTAATACGAACACAAGACATTTTAACCCGCCTAATACAAATAAACATATTAAGTAAGGTCTGTGGTGAGTCATAATACAATCCAATGTAACCTGCGCTTCTATCAATAAACATAATTAAGGTGGATGTATTGACACTATATACAATCGCATTAACTTGCTTACTAATTTCTTTAACAATCTTTAATCTATTAACGTACCAAACATGATATATTAAAAATAGATTATCATACATCAATAATATCTATAAATCTTTAAAGATTCATAACCTAACAATAAAAAAAAACACGTCTACAAAGCAATAAAATCTGTAAATAGATATTAGTTCAGAGTACTTTAGTATTTAGAACTAAGGAAGGCACCCCCCTAAAATTCTCTTACTTCTTAAATAAAACAGACCACTTACCTAGATCTGCATTGTTAACCTCACGACCAGACAGGCTATATATTTGTGTCATGAAGAATACAGTGTAAAATTATATATGAACGGAAGCCAGAGTTTAACCTCAATGCTTATCCCATTTATGTTTCGTACTGACTCAATGCAATTTTGGACAACGTTTAGTATGACCTGCATGAAAAAATGTATATATAATATTTTCTATAAATGATAATAATTTAAAAAAACTAATTATATTGAAATAAAAAATTAAGTACTTTTATTTTATGTTTATGATTTATTATAAACTAGGTGAAAACCCCTTTATAATATGTAATATTACCATATTATATATTATATATTTTTTGAGACCAATAATATTATACATTAAAAATGAATTATAAATACTTTGCAGAAAAGTTTAAAAATTAATATAAAGAATTTTAAATTTAAGTTAGGAATATAATCTTTAAAAAAATTAATTATTTATGTGCATACATTCTATTAATAGATTTTTTTTTAACTTATCTAATAAAAATTGCCTAGTTGTTTTTTGTTTTTTTTTTTTTTTTTTTTTTTTTTTTTTTTTTTTTTTTTTTTTGTGTTGAAATGTACAATTGCCTAGTATTTAAAAATAATAAAAATAATAATAATAATAATTGTCCCCTGATAGTGTGGCAAATCAGGAACTGTCCTGGTTCGAACATTAAAAAAGATACCTATGGTATCCTTGTTATAATTACAAGTTTTTTTTTTTTTTTTTTTTTTTTGTTGAAATGTACAATTGCCTAGTATTTAAAATAATAAGAATAATAATAATAATAATTGCCTGATAGTGTGCAATATTCAAGGAACTGTCCTTGTTCGAACATAAAAAGATAACTATTATCCTTGTTATAATTACAAGCCTTTTTATAGAATATATATTGCATTTTGTTAACTATAAGAAGCCTTGATCTTTACAATCTAAGTCAAATCAATTAAAATGGTAATAGAAATGAATTCTCCGTTCCTTTTGTTATTTTAAACACTTTTTCGCATAGAGATAACTCTACTCATTGTACCATCTGATCCAATCTAGTCTTAAGCAGCTAATCTGCAATCACTCTAAAGCACAAGAACCCTAGCACAAGGACCTCTCGTGCTTAACTGAATTGTCTTGCCCGGCTCTATACACATGAACAACTCTTGGATACTGAAGCCAATCCGATAAATTTTTCCTTGATGAATCTCTTTTAAACGTTCCTATGCTCAACAATAGTTGATAATGAAAAAGGATTTATCATAAAGCTGATCATATATATATATACACACACTATAAAGTATAAATTTTAGCTAAAAGAAAAAAGAGATAATATTCTGCGATGATTCATAATCATGTGCAAATTAATATTTCACCTTTCCATTCCATATCAAAGAAAAAAAATGAAAATATGAGCATGGCTACACTATAAATCCTCTCAATAAGGAAATAAATCAAGGGTAAATGAAAAATCTGATCTTATTTTGTGTCCTTTTCTCACTTTCTTTATACTTCTTTCCCTAACATCATTATAGAGCAAAAGAAAAGCATTCGACGTTTAAGCACTCAAGGTTTTAGAGTGATCCCGTGAATAAAAATTGCAGGATAGAAATAATTTAAAATCTAGAAAAAATTGCAGACATACATCACTTACAACAAATAAGAAATAGTAAAAAAAATAACAGTAAAAACTTATGGAACAGTAATGATCCTACCAAAAATCCAATAGGCTCTATTTGCATACAAATCATATCATGCTAAAAAAGATATGCATATATGCACATTCTATGCACACTCCTGTAAAGAATTTTCATAACAAAAGAACGGATCAAACCTTTTTATATTTTTGATTCTATGAAAAATAATAACATAGAAAGAAGCTTTGTTAGATTAAAAATGGAAATTAAAGTAGACAATTTCTATTAACAAAAGAAAACGTAAACACAAATAACAAAAGAAAAATAATAAGAATTACATATTTATTTGATACCTGCAACTATGAATGTGGAGAGAGTTAGCACAAAGAGAGAAGAAGAAAGAGATCCATAGGTTTTTACATCTGAAAGCTTTTAAAGAAATCTATATAGATTGGTTTCTACGCTTGAAAGTTTTTAAGTATTATACGGATAAAGTCTTATAGTTTAAATAATTTACTATGACTTTAAATAATTTAATATGGATATTATAGATATAATTATTTTTTAGAGTGCTGAAAAAGAAAAAAGTAGTTAATAGGTGTATTATAGATAATAACCTATAAAGAGGAAAAAGTAATTAATAATTAAAAGTGATTAATAAATTATTAGAAAGTTATTAATAAATTAGAAAATTTATAGAAAAAGGAAAAAGAAAATGCTGAGAGAGGAAAAAAATGTAGATTAAACAAATACTGAGTTATATATATGATAGATACAATATAAGGAAAAAACTTCAAAAAATTTAAAATCTATAAAAAATTTATAGGATGTTTAACGTATATGTATGATAGATACAAATAATTCAAAAATTCAAAATCTATAAAAATTTATTAAAAAAAATGAAAGAAATGAATTAAAATGTAGAAAATTTGTAAAAAAAAAAAAAAAAAGGAAATGCTGAAGTAGGAGTATGCCAAGTTAGCTTTTTAAAACTTTTTTTTAGTTCAGGATTATAAATATATATAGATAATTGTTTATTTATTTGAAATATTAATGTATTATAGTTATTTAGTGTAGTGTTCCTAAGCGTGTAGATGTCCTGCTTTTTTGAAAATTATCATATCAAGTACATTAATTCCTATATCTTGTGTCTCGTGTCCGTGCAATTTAACTCCTGGTATATGATACTACTTCATATACCAAGTTAATCAGTCTTCAACCAAGGTTTTTTTTTATTACTAAGAAAAAATGAAGTGTTTTTTTTATTAAAAAATTTATTTTTTTATGTTTTTTTATTAATGAATGATAAAAAAATAAGAAGGAACTAATTTTTTTTTCAGAAAAAATTTATGTTACTTATTTTTTTGGATAGAAAAGAAAAATTAAAATTAATTTTTCTCCATAAATTCCTTTTAGTTTTTTATTTTTCTTCTAATTTGAAGAGAAAATTATCGAAATTATTTTCCCTTATATTCCTTTTTTATTTTCAAATGAAATAGTTTTTGTTTATTAATATTAATTTATTTTTTTTTCCTCTTATATGACATTATCTGAAAATATAAAATGATTTATTTCTTATAATTGGTATCATTATAATTCTTCTTACAATTATGCTGAACAACTGCTCTTCTTACATTTGATAAGTTGAGAGACTTACATTTGGCTGTTATTTAAGATAGACTTATATGCTTTTATATATTACTAATGTTAGAACCTGTACGATATGCGAAACAATATTAAAAGATGAAATAATATTTTACAACATCATTTAAAAATAGTAAAATTATATAATAAAATGATACATTGTATCTCATTAAGATATGCTGAAAAGTTGCAATATTAAGATATGTCTTCTTAAGTATCTCGATGGCATTTCATAAGGTATACAATTGCTAAAGTCATGCATGGTATGACCTACATCAAGAAATGCATACACACTATTTATGTATTTTTCATCAGTGATAATAATTTTGAGAATTAACTAATTATATTGAAATAAAAAATTAAGTATTTTTATTTATGTTTATGATTTATTATAAATGGTTGTTTATTTATTTAAAATATTACCGCATTACTTATTTAGTGTAGTGCGTTCTAAGCGTGTGGATATCCTCCTTTTTTAAAAATTATCATATCTTGTATGTTTTCATATCTCATATACCGTATCTGTGCAACCTAAATCTTAGTGTATGAGACTACTTCATACATTAAGCTAATCAACCAAGGTTTTTTTTTTTTTTTTTAGGCTAAGTCAAACCAAAGGATTTTATTTCTTTTTCTTTTCTATGAACTAAACAAACGAAAAACAGGTTCTTTTTAAATATTATTTTTATGTCATTTGAATAAAAAGAAATTATTTTTTATGTTTCATACATTTATATAAATAATCGTTTATTTATTTGAATATTAATCTATTACTTATTTAGTTGTGTGTTGTTCCTAAGCGTGTGGCATGTCTACTTTTTTTTAAAAATCATATTGTATTCTCGTGTTTCATGTTTGTGCAACATAGTTGGCCTGGTATATTGAGGGACTTACTCTATACCACTAAGCTACTCAACCAAGATTTTTTCTTATTATAAAAAAAAATAGTGTTTATTTCTACTATTTGTTTTGTTATAAGCAAATAAGAAATTTAAGTAATTTTTATATTCATAATTTATTCATTAAACTGATGTTCTATTTATTTGAAAATATTAAAGTATATTATTTATTTAGTATAGTGTATTCTAAGCGTTGACATATGCTTTTTTTTTTTAAAAATTATCGTATCTTGGTAATTTCATATCTCGTGTCCCCATGTCCGTACAATTAACTCGGCTGATATATGAACTACTCCATAGATCAAACTGTCACCACGACTTTTTTTGATTACCAATTAAAAATGAAGTATGTTTTATTTAAAATTTGTTTTTGTTTCGGCTTGAAATAAGAAATTAATATTTTCTGTTATTTTATATTTATGAATTGTATTAGAAATTGCTATTTTATTTATTTGGTAAATATTAATGTTTATCTATTAGTGTCAGTGTGTCATAAAGCGTTGTGGGATCTCTATTTTTTAAACAGTTGTCTCATCTCGTTACGTCAGGTACTTTCTCGTGTCTTTGTGTCCGGTACCTAGCTTCCTGAATATTATGAACAGTAACTCAGTATACTCCAAGGCTTAATCACAACTGTTTTTTTTATTATCAATAAAAAAATGAAGCTGTATTTTATCTTATTTTTTGTTGTCATTTGAAATAAGAAATTAAGTTTTTATTTTTATTTTATGTTACAATTTATATAAATGATTGTTTATTTATTTGAAATATTAATTATACTTATTTAGTATAGATTGTCTTAAGCATATCAATGTTTAAACTTTTGTATAATTGACGTTGATGATCAATAAGATAAAAGATCAAGATTGGATGAGCATATGGACTGTGATGGTAGTACTGTATGGGAAACATAAGGAAACAGGAGCGATAAATTGAGAGCCGATCTTGCTACAAGCTACTTACAATAGTGTGGATATTGATCCAATATATAATTGCCAGAGGAGACGTAATCGCACTCGTTACGATATGGTTAGATCCGTGATGGCTAACAACTAATTGTAACCTCAAGTAAGAAAATTTAGGGTGAAACGCCTTTAGACTTTTCTTTATTTATACTATTGAAATAGAGTGGGCCCTATAAAATCTGTTTTCTAAAAACCACCTTTTGTGTTGTTGGATCAACCGTAAAAGACTAGTCTAATCTCATCTTCATGTTTGTGTTTGTCCTCTAGAGGTTAAATAGTATAAATCCCTCTAGAAAAAGAAAACTGATCCCAAAATCATTTCTTATTACTTCGTAGTTTTGCCAAGATTGATCAAAGCGATTATAGCGTTTTTATTGTTTCCTACATGCGGTCGCACAAAAATTGTGATATGAATCTTTTACATATCTACAGTTCCTAAAAAGTGATGTTTGTGATGAGAATTCTCTGCAGTGGTTAAAGTTTGCTTTCACAGTTTGGTACATTTGAAAAAAATTGTACAAACCTGAAGGTAGAGAATTTAGAAGGAAACCACACAGGTAGAAGTTCGCTTAGTGGAGGAACCATGCACTTTAACAAATATAGAGCCAGGCATCGCTTAGCACGATTCATACTAGGCAAAGAAGATCTTTCCATACTCACTGATCTATATAGTCTATTTGGGCGGAGAAATGATTTATGGATGTTGGAAGCAATTGGTTAGATCCACTTAATTTACAGTGAAGCACATAGGTTAGTCACAAAAGTGATGCATGGCAAAGAAAATAATGATGATCGACAATGGGAGGTCCAATGTTCTAAAAATGAGATGTTGGGAGCTTGTTTGAATTACCAAATGTTTTTAACCTATTTAATCTTGTAAAAGGGTGTATCAAACCAAAAGGGGATTCATAATGGACAAAATACGGTAGGATTTAAGGCTAGATTGGTAGTTAAGGTTTTACTCAAGAGAAGTATTGACTTTAATGAACAGTTATTCTTATGGTTTTCCACCAAAGATTCTTTAGAATTATTATGGCTTTAATTGCCATTTTGATTTGGAACTTATCAAATTAGATTGTTGAAAACTAACTTTTTTGAATGGAAACTTAGACATGAATGAAGTTTTATGGTGCAACTGGGGATTTGTGATTCCTGTTAAGACTTTGGTTATGTTAAGTTAAATAAATCTATTATGGTCTAAAACAGCTTCTAGGCCATGTATTAAAATTTGATAAAGTTGTGACTAGCCTTGATTTTTATTGAAAATAGATTTGACGAATGATATATCATAAGGTTATGTGGCGAGGAAATTTTATTTTCCTTATTTTTATATGTTGATAATATATTACTGGCCTAGTAATGATTTGGGTTATTTGCATGAGGGGGACTAAAACTTTTGTGCCAACAACTTTTAATATGAACAGGACCTAGGTGATGGCATCTTTTCTGTTTTTTTGAAATTGAAATTATTAGAGATAGATCTAGAAAGAAGTTTGGGACTTTCATAAAAAAGGGGGGTTTTTTATTTCACATTTTAATAGGGGAGTTAAAACTTAAACATTTCAAATAATCGAGAATTTGTAAGTCCTTGGCATGTGCTAATGACAAAAGGAGACAAGGTCTTAGTAAGAATTCAATATACCTAAGAATGGAATTGAGAAGCAACATTCTATGGGTTATATTTCCTTATTTCTAGTGCAGTGGGGAGTTTATGTTGATGCACAGTATGGCACTAGAACCGTTATATTTCTTATGTTGTGGGTGTGCTTGGGTTAGATACATGTCTGAATTCTTAGCTTGTGAAAAATTGCTGTGTGGCTGCCTAAGAAAGTTAATGCGGTAGTTTGAAGCCCTACTAGACGAATTATATTGCTTTGTTATAAGCAGTTAAAGACACTTCGAGGTGATAGGTTAACTCCGCATTCAGAGTTTTGCTCGTTCGTGTTCACGATGTATGTAATGATGGGGTCCAAATGGTATCATTGTATGGCATGTACACAAAGAGGGGGTGAATTTGGGTTTTTTAAAAGAAAAAATTAGAGTATAACCTTTCAAAAACAAAAAATCAGATTCTATTGCAGGCGGGGAAACTAAATACGTTGTGAGATAAGTTATTCAAGATTAGAACTATCACTCACAAAACTTAATGTAGAGATGTGTGTGTGTGTGTGTGTGAAAGAGAGCTATTGATTAGACCTGATTCACCAAAATCTTAATCAATTTTCAAAAACACTTTATTGGAAGGAAAGTTATTACGTTGTACAACTACCATTTAATAAAGCTTAGACAAATATTAAAGGTTCTGTGAAAGACCAGTTTAGATCGAATGTTTAGCAACTGCTTCACAAAGCTCTTCAGCAAACTTAGAAAATAACCTGATTAAAAAATCCAACTTGTGACTACTATACTAAATAATAGAAGAAACAGATAAACTTGGTATGAATCACAATACCAAAAATCCAGTATGTCTAATCACCAAGGTCTCTTAAGTTGTGCGTTGGGTGTCGAAAGATCAAAGTAAAATATTCCGATTATAGGGAACAATAAACTATCTGAGACAAACGCTTGATTTATAACATATGATTAACAGATAGTTGTAAGTAATGAAATCAAGTAGAACTTTAAAATAACTAAATAAGAGTTACTTACAGCGATTTACAGGGTTTCGGCACTAACTCACCTACATCCACTCTTAAGGAGCTCATCCCTTGAACATTCCATCCTCAAGGACTCAATCTGTGAGAACAACATTCCACTTCATTGTATTCTCTTTTCAGGTAAGGACAAACAAAACACAAGGCAAGTAGATCTAATTTACCTCAGATCTATCCCTTTTGTCCCCACAGATTTTCCAAAGGTTCATTATCAATCAACCACTTTTCTATTTTTTGTATGAGAATTAGAAACTCAAAATCAAGGACTTAGAAATCCCGCATAAGGAGAAGGTCGCTTGATAATCTATTACTAATAAGCTTTCAACATAATTATTAACAAAAAAGCTTTTTCATAGATAAAAACCTGTCTACAACAGATCTAGAGATATCGTAGATGGATAGAGAGAATCACAATATAACATAACATTTAAAACATAAATCAATTTTAGAAAAATCGATTTTGTAAAGAATTAAAACTGTTTTTCAAAAGAAACGTTGTTGTATGAGAGTGTGTGCTTTTCTCTTAAATGTTTCTTGAACAGCAAAGAAGCACGAAAAGAAAATAAGGGGGTTGAGGAGCAGCTGTGAGTGATAAACGTTTGAAGCAATTAATTCTTACTCTCTTGTAAAAAATTGAATTAACCCAAGTCTTCATAAGGAAGAACCGAGACGAATTCTTTTATAAAGCGGATGTAGATTCCCATTTCTAAGAACAGTGTACACTTCTTTAGCATTTTTAAAGAAGAACTTTTGACTTTCCAAAACTTCTAAAAAAATCAGGAGATTCTTATTGCCAGAAAAACTATTAGACGTCAAAAAATCTATTTTCTTTTAAGTAAGCGTAATAAAAAAGGTTCTTGGACTTTCTTCATGTAAAACAATCTTTGCAGAAAATAAAGAAATATAGAAATCTTTTTCAAATTATCTGTTAACCATAAAAGTGTTATCAAAACAAAATGTTTTTCTTTAAGTTAAGAGAATGTAACAATCGAGGATTTTGTCTCTTTGAGGAAATACTTTCGAACAAATTCATCCTTAGAGGGGAGAGAAGAAATACTTTTAGTAGACTTATAAAGGAGTTTATTCTCTCGTTATCCTACGAAAAATCTAAGATAAAAAAAATCTACACCTATGTCTTCATAGTCTTCAAATTAATATCTTTAGATTTTAGGAACTGCTCTTCTTTATTAAATTTCATATAGACTTATAGACAATAAACATAAATCTACATAAAAATCATCATTAGCATAGATATTAATTTATTCGTTTTGTCATAATCATCAAACATCTCGACAGTAGAATTGACCCTTGACGCCAAAAACAATATTGAAATCTACCTTCATATTCAGTTTTCATGTTAGCTTGGTGGGCGCTATATCTTGGAACTAGTGCTTACAGTCTCTTGCATAGGCCTCTCATCTAGTTATGCATTGCTGAGTACCATTGGCATGTTAGGGGCGAACAACTTCATTCTTATTTTGGCTAAAGAATGTTATTTTTGGACTCATGGTACGTTTGATTCTATTTCTAAGCCAATGAAGACTGTCATATTGTAATGCTGACAGACTCTATGTTTCTCTAATCAATAAAAATTTGCTCAGTGGTCTAAGCATATTCGAATAAGTTTCTCCCATGTTCAGAACATTGGTAAGGAATAAAGAGATAGAGTAGAGCATTCATTTCATATAGCGAGAACCATGCTACCTAGATCCTAATTACTTAAGGCTCCAATTGCTCCTTGAGCTTTTAAGAAACATGTGACGATGATATGGTGTTGATGTAATTGAGTCTTTTTATTATTTGATTTAATTTGTGTGCGAGTTTATATTTTGCAGTTGACACCATTGCTCTTTATTTATATTAACTCCTTTCATAATAACAGATTATATATCCATATGTTCTAGGGAATGCATTGTTGCTGATTTACTAATTAGTTGATGATAATATCATTATGACTTTACTATGCTTACATATGTTTCGTACTATAAAATTTGATTTCTGCCAGAATTTAGAAAGTCTTAACGTTATAGTTAAGCATTGATTGTTGTCCAAGCTTCTTAGCAACACGCATAAATGGAGTCTCCATGAGAGGACTCAAAGAGGACAAATTGTGAATGATTTTAACATATTCTTGAATAATCTATGATGATGCTAATATTTGCACCACCACCACTAAAAAAAGTCTTAGTTTCAGGTAAGATTAACAACTAACTAGTTTTGGTAATTATGGAGTTATCTCCTATATCCTATCAATTGTTACATAAGCATTGCCATAGTCGACCATTAGTTGTTTATTGGACCAAAATGTGATGCCTTGGAGCATTCTTTCTGGATTATGATTCTTTAAATCGTGGCCACATAAAAATTTTCTTGTTGCTAACCCAATAGTCATTTTTCTAAATAAAAAGTTTAATAAAATTATAACAATCAAATAGCGGCCTAAGTGGGGAGATCGTTTTAGAGATTTTTATTTGGGCTTATTTGATTTGTGCTTGTTGGTTTTAGAAAAATATTTGGGTAAGTCCTGTAGTAATCCAGGAAGGGTTTCGAGAAATTAAAGCCATGTATTAAAAAGTGATCATTAAAAGAATTAATAGGCTACGTAATGTGTTTTGGTTACGTGCGCATCTAAGTTCTAACTATTAGGGTTTAGGAGTTATGATTCCTATTAGGTATGATGGGAGACCCCTCAATGAGTTTGTCTATATATACGGGTTGATGGCTCCTCTCTTTCTTTTGTCTATGCGTCAAAACCATTAAAATTTATTCTCCACCCATTGGAAGTTTTGTAGGACATAGAGAGAGCAGCAAGCCTAGTCATTCCACGGAAATTTTATGCGTGGCTTTTTATGTTACATTTCCAAACCTTAGCATTTGGGACTCAAGAAGATGTCAATGGAAGCAAACATTTAGAAACCTGTATAGTATTCCTATCTTGTTGATTGTACATTTCAATTTATTATGAAGGTATCTTGTGTGTGTGTGTCAACACATTTAACTTTCACCATTGGTTTTTGTCTTTGCAGTTCCATTGCCTAACATTTTGACAAAGCATATGGATGAAAAACAGTGGTTATGCTTCGGTTTATGCTTCATTTTGCGCTCTTAGAGTTATACATTTAGTAAACATTTTATATGAACTATTTACTGAATGCTCTATTTTTCCATTAACTCGTATGGTATTATAATGTATTTCGGTCGGATGGGTATTACTTCTATATTAGTTCCTTGTTCTTATATTGATTCCTGCTATTAATGTGCTTTCATCTTTACAATTATTGCCTGTTACATGCTTCTTAAAAAGTTTATTGCCGAAGAAGGAAAGAGGGTTGATGTGCGAATTGTTGAGATACAAGCACTGGTAACTACTTGACAGCTTTATTGGTGGCTGTGGTAAAATAGCAGTATGTAATATTGTTTCAAATTTTCTGAATTGATTAGGTGGAAAGTCTCTTACTTGAATTATAGACTTCCAAGATTCATGACTTAATCATAATTTGAGAACTTAGTGATGCAAGTTATTTTATTAAGACCATATCTGACTTCTCTCTTGTTTTCAGTTTATTAATTTATTGGGATCCTTACTCATATCGCTGGATGGAACCTAGTTCTTTGTAACTTAAGAAGATTTTAGATGTTACAAATGAATGATACCTTTCCACTAAATAATTCAAGCGTTGTTTAATGTTTTTCTTAACGCTTCTTGGCCCGATTGCCTTGGGGAAAAGAGCCTTAGTACACAATTCCTCACTCTGCTAAATAGATGAAGTTCGTTTTGCCAAATAATTTTATTGGAAGTGTCGTATCTGTGGCACTATCTTTTTGGTAGTTTGACAGCATTTATAGTTTAGTTCCAGACTTCAGTAGATAGCTACCATTTCAAATAATGGTGGAGTAGGCCACTCACGCAGTACGCAGGAACAGTAAGACGCTAGAGAATATATATTCTCTATAAGCCTTAGAATCCGTTGTACAATTATCGCGAACTATTGTTCCATACTCCCAATCGTTACTATAGGCCACAATTTGAAAATATTAATTCAATATTTTAGAACAGACAAACATTTACAGGAATTGATCGAGCTGTGGACATAAATTTGCTTATTGCATATGTGTGCGATACTTTCCAAAGACGGATTCCATCTGGACGCCAAACATAGCTGCAAATAACAGAAGTAAGAAGAAATAAACTGAATAATGACAACATGGAATTCCACCATATCAACCAATACCATTCGGGGGGAGGGATGGTGACTTGATGTTTCTCAAAGGACGGCCACTGGACGCGAGTTAGATTTTTCGGCAAAGAAAATATGTGGAACGACAGTAAGACTGGTTATTTTATTTAGTATAATTAGTTTTCTCTTATTACAAACCTATTCAGCTAATCCTTTCAACTAGGGCGATCATTTTAAAAGAGATGTAAAATAATGATCTTACTTTAGTAAGGAATGTACATTTTGGATGTCACCACACCTAGGGAATAGAATATTCACAACTAACTGAATCGAGTTTCTTAGAATCAACTCAATTTTCCGTTCTGTATTACCAGAAGTCATAGGGTAAAGGAGTTTGCGGTGAATAGTCATACGACAAAAGTGTTCAGGAACCTGAAACTGCTCCGATTAATTTGCTTCCTTTTGTTGTTCCATTCATTCACCATAATTGGTTAGTAAAATTTAATTTCTAACTCGAAGTGTAAAATTTATTTATTTGCCAATTTTGAAATAATATTGGATATCAATAAGCACTGATAATATTATTGCACAACAACATAACAAATTAAATGAAAAGGGGGAGGAAGAAATAGAGTTACAACACCTGCCTAAATATACATTCTAACCCCATTAAACCCATTAAAATTTTTAACCAAACTTAATTATTACAATCAAATAATAAATTGGGACGTATTAAGGTCCTTTACATAAAACTTAATTAATTGCAAACAATAGGTAACTTAAGTAAAATTAAAAACCACAGAACATGTAGAACATCCACAGAATTAAATAAATACAGTTTCATTCATTAATGATAACAGTGATGACATGTTCATGTTCACCGATGGTTCATGGAATTATTATATAAAAATGCGGTATTAGAACTAACACGAAAAGTCTTACGGGACAATAAAGTAA
Source organism: Jatropha curcas (assembly GCF_014843425.1). Next base: position 7,125 of record NW_023591206.1, on the reverse strand, counting down.
AGCGGCATTTAGAAGGTGTAATTAAGAGCAGTAAATGAAATAATGACGAATTTAAAAGGTCTAAACAGTTTGAGGTTTAAGCCTGTAATTTCATCATGGTTGCGGAATTGAATAAAATTGCACTCACACTGCCCTATTCCTTTATTGGATTATTTCCTCTTTACGGCCAGAAATGAGTTTTTCTCATTCTCACTTTTAAGCAAGCACGCTGAGTAAAGCTTGTACTCGATGCGGTCCTGGATCATTACTTGACTTCAATTGTTTTATATCTCCTGAGATTTCTAATGAAGACCCGCGGCACCATCTAAGAAGTGGCTTTGCTTAAGTAGTGGCATGACCACGCGTGTGGCGTGCGGGTCTTCCTCTTAATTAAGAAAAACTCAAGAAAAGAGCCTTAAGAGGGTCTGTACAGAAGAGGCAGTTACGACATACGATACTGGGGCTTGTGCCAATTTGGTTATTTATAGCGCCACTTGGGATTATAGACATGACTCTTTATGATGGATCACGGATTTCCTTCAGTCAACCAAGCCTTAAAGAATGGTGATATAGGTCACAAGAGAAAAGAATTGGATAGAATGAAGATTTAAGCTCCTCACTTTACCTTTTTTGGAGAGATCACTAAGAGTTTTGGGCCAAAAAAAAAAAAAAAAAAAAAAAAAATTGAAACCCCAAAGCTTTGATCTTTTAACCAATGAATCTGAGATTCTACTTTTTTAAATTCGGTGTTTAGTTGGGTTTTAATTCACTTAATAAGGAAAGTTTTTCTATAAATGTGATTGGTAATTAACAACTTGAATCTAAGAGAAAACATAAGTTTTTCTTAATTTCAAGCTTGAGTTTTTTAAGATTTCAAGAGTTTGCCCTTACGATAACCAAATACTTTTTTTGCATAATTCCCAAATATGCTTATTTATAGGCAAATGGGGAACTGTTCGCTATTTTAGGGCTTAGGTGGCAAGTGCCACTGGTGGGGCCATTTTTACACACAGTTGGACGCAAAAATGGGGTGATTGCACCGGGAAGCATGCAGGAGGCCCGAGCACCCCTTTTGAGCTCGGTTTTACTATGAAAACCTTGGCAAACCTGAAAAGTATATAAATGGACTTCAGAATTTAGATGATCGGACTGTCTCAATCCGGTTGTTTACTTTTTTTATTTTTTTTTTATTTGTTTCTTTCATTGTTTATGAATTTTTCTTATTTTTTTATGTCTTTTTTTTCTTTTTTTGTTAGTATTTACTTTTCTGTGTTGGATTTTTTGGTTTTTCTTTTTTTATTTGGAAAATAATGTTAATCACTCTTTTTAGGGCAAAAATTCACAACACCTCATTTTATATTATTGAGTCGTCTATAGTTTCCCCCCTTTATTGGATATTTTTGCTTTTCGAGAAATATATTGTCATGAACAGCGCAAAAAGTAGAGGCGCAAGTAAGAATACTGCCTGACAAACTGTTTGAAGTTACCGCTGTTTGGTTGAGACAGGGCGAGCGTCCTTTGGATCGTGGTTTGAATTCTTTTGAACGGACTTGGATGTAGAAAGTGCACCATTTTGGCGGCTTTTGTTGATGCAGGTGCCATTTTAGCAATGTTTAGTGGGTGGCGATTGTGTCATGGGTGTTGACTCTTCTATGTGCCTTTTGGCAGCTTTGTTAAAGCTATCACTTTGGATGGGCGCATTCTTTTGAACGCTTAAGCTGAAGGGTGATACGCCAGTTAATGATATCCGGTCGGGGTGCACCTATGGGACGACTTGATTTGGAAATACGCCACTTTGGGGTGTCCAATTTTGCGACATGTAGATATGGAGGAGTTGCGCCATTTGCGAATGGTGGGAACTGTGCGACATGAGGTACGGGGGCCCAAAAAAATTTGGTGGATTTTTGCTTAAATGCGTCACTTTAGACTTGGGGTTTGTCTTTCTGATAGAAGTGTGTATCTTTGAATGGCTATAAGCTTGAAGAACTATGCCAGTTTCGACGATCCGGTCAGGGTGAGGTGGCCGCACCACCTGGGTATGACTGTGATTTGATATATGCGCCACTTTGGTGTGAGGGGTCACATTTGGACTGTGTTGCTCTTCATATTTGAACGATGTGGGTTGTGTCCTTGGGCGCTGGGTGCACCACATTAGGACAAACTTGATCATGATTTTGAAATTACGTCACTTTGGTATGGCGTGCGTTCATGCAAAATGGCTTTTGGGTGGCCACTATAGGACGACTTTTGATCTTTGTCTTGAATTACTCACTTTAGATGGATGCATTCTTTTGAACGGCTTGGGTGCGCCATTGGGACGACTTTGATTCTGATTTGAATTACTGTTACTTTTGGAACTGGTTGCTTTCTCTGAATGGGCTGGGTGCGTCACTTGCGGAGGCTTGATCTGATTTGGATTACAGTCATTTTTGAATGGATGCCGTTTTGGAACGGCTTGAATGCGCCACTTGGTCGACTTTGAACTGAATTTAGTCACTTTTGAACAGGCCCTACAAAAAGTTAATTTTTGCTAACAAAAACAAGGCCTATTGGTTACCTGTTACGGTTAGTGAAAAAATCTTCCATTATTACGCCTGAAAAAAAGGGTCGGTACGAAAATGGCATTAAATGTTGAGTAAAACAAGGAATAATAATAACTTGTTGGTCTAAACACTTACGCTGTGGACCAACGTTGTTGCCCAACTTACGGTGTAGTGAGTGAAAAAGCTTAAATTTTTCCCCTAAAGGATTTAGTTGATGATTACACCGTTTTTCCCATAAATTGGATCGGGGTTTTTGATCTCCTTGGTTTTCAGATTGATGTCGTGGACTGAGTTATGATGTGTTTAACCATTTTTTACTTTTTTCAGGTTAATTAGCGTTTTGCGGCAAAACTAGGCCCGAGAAGCACTTCGGGGGCCCCAGTTCGGGCACCACTTCTCGGTACACTGCCTCATTTTGTGTGCCATCACCGACTAATTTGATAAAAAGTGTGCCCTACTCCCACCTTGACCCGTCACCGAGCAACTACCAATGTCTCCAGTGGATAGATGCTCATCCGAGCAGCATAATTAGTATTAGAACATTATGAGGAGAACTCTCTTCAATACCGGGCCAATGGATCCCACTCGTTCTATACCCTCTTCTTCGTGTCTAATACATTCATAGCATAGGCTGAAGGAGCGGAGATGTCCTGTGCTTGTAATAAACAATAGCTGGCTTGAAGAAAAAATCTGGAAAGTCAGCTTGCATCTCCCCATGGATATCCAAATTCTATTCTGTAAAATTGCAAAAAAGAAAAAGAGAGGAAAAACTTTTCAGCAAAAAGCGCCAAGAGAGCAGAAAAAGTAAGAACATAAGAAAAGCAAAGTAAAGAATTCAATAAACAAAAGGGAAATAACATAAGTTAAGCGGACTTACCATCCCCAGCTCAAGCCGGTTCAGCAGTTGTGTGAAACAATTCCCTGATGTGCCACCAAGGTACTGTTGAAGAATACCTACTCTACTCACTATTTATAAACCAATAACACGCGCTTTTACGACCGATAAATCGATCACAAAAATATGAGAATCAGTCGTCTAAATGGAGATCAGCGAACCCCGATATTTGCGACGGATTATGGGATTCGATCGCCAAAAAGTGCTCGTGTAAATTAATTTTTGCCAACGAATTACTTAGCAGTCGTAACATTATGGTGCCCCTCGACTAATCCAGTCGCAAAATATATAAATACTCTGGTAGGCTAATTTTCATTGCTGTTTTTCCTTCTAAAAAGCCGTACGCAATTTGAGGTCATAGATTGTCGCTCGATTGACAAATTTATTGAAAAGCGGGTCGCAAAAATTGGTCTCAAATTTTGACAAGTTTGATTGGTTGTGATCCGTCGTAAATTTAAACTTTACGGTTCTAATTTAATTTTGACGGTTGCCAGTATACAGGTCGTATCAGTCACAAAAACTATAATTTTACAGAAAAAATAATTTAATTTAATCATTAAAAAACCATAATTTTTTATCCACCATTGTCAAAAATCCGCATATATATACTTCCAATCCAGAGCCATCATTCATCAAGATCACAACCAATAATTAATAATGTTTAAGACTGGATAGTGTCTAATGTTAATGTTACTATGACAAAACTGATTATATGTAAAAAATCATAAAAAGCTAAAAAGGGTTCGAAATCAAATCTACTCCATCAGAGAGTTCGCGTTCCTCTGCAAGACTCTTAGTGTTAATGGCATCGGACAGGACAGTATCTGACTGGAACTGTGTCGTAGTGTCGCAGGAGTGAACAGTTAATCGATCGGTGCAATATTGGGATATCAAGAAGAGACAGTGGTGTTCCCCTCCTAATGCAAAGTGTAGAAAATCTCGATTTCTGTGGGCAGCGCGGAGGGTCAAAGGAAGAACTTAAAATAGTACCTGAAGCACCATGATCATCCGCATGACATGCGCTCTAACGCTCTGCAAGCTGTCTCTTCTGCTTCATCAACATGACCCATTAATGCCACTAATTCTCTCAGCACTGTGGTCGGAGCTGTTGGTGGTGAGGGAAAGGCTGCAGAAGCATCAGCAGCTGAAGCCCAGTAAAACTGTTTTAGATGCCTGAGACCGATGACATATACTTTTCCTCTTCTTTTGCCCCCTACGGCCTCCAGATAAAGTTGCTAGACTTCAATGCAATTCTTGACCCCAGCTTCAGATCCATGCCTGAGAAGAAACAAACACGCTTGCGAGCTGTACTGTAGTTCTCCTGGAAAATAACAAAATTAATTAATCAAGCAGGGTTTGAAAACCTTTTATTATATTTGACCTGTAACACGTAAGAGAAGACTGAAAGGTAATTCAAATATTCTTCATTGTTACGTACATTGACGTCCCCAACGGCGTCTGGTTGACAAGCGTATTTTCCATCGTGGTCCTTTGTGTTGGGAGTCGTTAAGTGAACACCTCCATCATTTATGGATTTTTCGATCATATTTTTTTGGCCCTGTAGATGAATTTATTATACATAGATAATTAAGTATGCGTGTCAATTTGATGTATCATTATCAGCATTAGTAAATGTAACTATAACTAGTGACCTTTACTAATAATCGAGATGTCTCTATAGCAGGATATTGACTTCGCCTATGTGTTAGGAAGGTTTCTGCTCGTCCCCATCAGTCTCACTGCGTCTATTTTCGTGCTGGTTGTCACACGATCTTTTCTTAATGCAAGATCCTCCCAGCCTTTCTGCTAACTCTTTCCCATTATCTCCTGGAGACACGCACTGCCTGTTTCTTGCTCTTTTTTCGCGATCCTATAGGTGAAGTCAGCATTACCGTTAGAGCCCACAATTTCTCCCAGGCCACTTATGCATAGCCGGTAATGGCCTCCTTCCCCATTACAAAATGCTTCTATAAGAATGAAAAAAAAATTTCAATTAAAGAAGAGGAGGCTTTGGATTATTAAATCTACATTTGAGTCTTCTGGGTACGGAGTGAATGGGAGAGCACCTCTAGAAAGCCAACACTCGTACTTAAGAGGGCTAAGAATGGGGTTGCCAAGCGCGCTGTGCTGGCGAATGGTTGACACTCATAGAGGATCTCTCTCGTGAACCACACCATGCGCGAGAGCCCGAAGTATGCAATCACCTGGAGGCTATCACTAGTGATCTTGTATCAGTAGGAAAATGTAGACGTGATTATCTCGCTCAAGAACTCGGCAACTATAATTTGTCTCCCCCCCATTAACTGTATGAAGAGTGGCTACAATGGTGGTTACCAATCTGCTCCAGTGATAGGAGAACAAGAAAATATAAGGCGTGGAAACATTAACCGTAGAGTCCCGAAAAGCATCAACATCTGAAACAAAACCAAAGTCCAAAGGAAAAAGTAAATAAGTACTTACTTGATATCATAGCTTACCACAAAGTATCTGGCGGATTTGTACCATGGCTTGAATAAGGCTCAAGAGGAAGGACAAAATTGTATCAATACAAATTAATAATTATATAATTTAACTGAAAAGAATAAATGACATTATTGAATTGTTTTGGTTGAGGCGTACACTCTGCGGGCACTGTTAGCGCCGCCGAGCGGTCGACAATAGCTCTTCAAATGGAGGGGGACATTAAGGACAGAGCGACAGCCAGCCATTTTGGTATGGTGTAGTTAATAAAGAGGCATACTGCATGCAAGATGATGCCCGGCACGGGAGGCTTGGTCGCCCAAGTAAGAATATCGCGAGTAGAATAGGGCCCTGCCAAGGAACGAAGATTACTACCCTAACGTAAGGATAAGAAGAACAGAGACAGTACACGTGAAACCTCGCCTCGCTGAAGTCGGACGGGTCGGCTTGAATCCAACTCTGTAGTTGTTACTGAGCGCCACTCATATCGTGAGTGCCGGGCGCCTACACACAGAGCCACATCCTGATAACGCAATATGAACAAGATCCCGTAAAATCCATGTTTAACTCCAAAACCCATCACGCCTTCTATTTATGCTCCATAAATATGCTCGAAGATTTACACTTATAAGAAGCAACCATACAACTCGCCATCCATGAATGGTATGAGTTATTCAAAAAAGGCTCTCAGTATTACCAATTCCAGCGTAATTTTCTATGGAAATGTGTGCCCCGAAATGTATGAAGGTTCTGTTCTTGGGTACCACCTCCAAGCCTCGCCAACTGCAGTTCTAGCGGCTTACCAGCCCTAATCCAAGCATCAGCAATGAATTCAGTCCGGGCGAGCTGTAAGAAAAAGTTAGTTTTCGCCGAAAATCCCCCCGAGGACCCGAAAAACATCCTTTTTGTGGTTTTTGATCGCCGAAATATTTTTATTTGGATGCGTCCGATATGCCGACTAAAAATCGGTCTTTGATAAAAAAACCAATCTTTGAGCTTCGCCAAACCACATTTGTTTTAAGGCAATGGGACGTTTTTTATAAAAAATGACTTCATTTTAAACCCAATTCTGTTCTTAAAGGCCAAATTATATTTAAAAGAACTGGTCAGACGCACCAATATTAGTTCATAGGTCACGGCGGTGCTCAATCTGGGTACGGTCGGCCCCATTGGAAGCCGACGCCCTCGGGGACTATCCACACCAAACCACTGGGCCTCTACTGTCAACCTATGATTTCTAATTTATCT
>NW_023591205.1:0-15665 GCF_014843425.1 Jatropha curcas | reverse complement strand
TTCAAATTATTTAAACGTGACTTTTTCTCACTAGATTATGTTAAGGGAAGACTCGTATAATTCAAAGCTTTTATTAATGTTAAGGGAAGATTCTAACCAAAGCTTTTGGAAAGAAAAGTTTTTGGCTGGATTACCTTATTTTTTGGGTGAAAAAGTTAGAAATCATATAAAACAACAGTATGGACAACCTATACCTTATAGTAAATTAACTTATGGTCAATTAATTAGTATAGTTCAAAAAGAAGGATTACAAATTTGTCAAGATTTAAAACTTCAAAGAAAATTACAATATGAAATGAAGAAAACTAAAAGAGAATTAAGATCATTTTGTAAACAATTTGATTATAACCTTACATCAAACCAAAGATGTGATGGTCAATGTTCTAATACAACTAAACCTAAAAAATATTATAGAAATAAATATTATAAAAGACAATATAGGTCTACACCTAGTCAAGATAAATTTTATAGTAAAAAGAAGACAAAACCTTCTCATGGACACAAAAATAAACAACCTTCTAAATCTACAACTAAAACTTCTTATAAAAATTTGACTTGTTATAATTGTGGTAAAAAAGGACACACATCTAAATTTTAAAAAGGGCATACATCTAAATTTTGTAAATTTAATAAAAGATTACATGAATTAAATTTAGAAGATAATGTTCTAAATAAAATTTATGAATTATATATTGATTCGGATTCCTCGGAATCTGAGATTAATGAAAGTGAAAATCAAATTGATGAATTAGGAACTAATACAAGTTCTTCCAGTTCATCAAAATATTCTTTAAACATGTTATCTAAAGATCAAAGTAATTTATTAACAGTAGTCAATGGTATTGAAGATCAAGAAACTAAAGCTAAACTTCTTAAAAAACTAATAAAAAGTTTTGAAGACGACAATGAAGTAAAAGATATTACTCCTAGAATTCAGTCTAATACTTATGATTTAACTACCATTTTAAATAAAAATAAACCTCAAAAGGTAAATGCGGATGAATCTACTAAAGAATTATATAAAATATAAAGAAATTAAGATGCTAAAAAATGAAGTAAAAGAATTAAAAACCCAACTTCAACAAAACTCTAAAAAAATAAAAATACTAGAATCCCAACTTATTTCTAGTTCTTCCTAGAATCCCAACTTATTTCCAGTTCTTCCTCAGAAGAAGACGAATCAGATAATAATTTAAATGGACAAATAAATGAATTAGATGAAGATGTAGATTGTAATTTTCTCAATCTATTACAAGAAATTACTTCACGAAAATATTTAGTAAAAATAAACATTCAAATAAAGGATTTTGTGATAGATGCAATTGCACTCTTTGACACAGGTGCAGATTTAAACTGTATAAAATCTGATCTAGTTCCTAAAAGATATTGGTTAAATGAAAAATTAAGTACAGCTAATTAAAATCTAAACTGAAATTATAGGAAAGACAGAATGCAGTAATCATAAATTTCAAGAAATTAGAAATAACAACAACAGTATTTTATTATCTCCTCAAATAAAAATTTATATGGTCATTTTTAGGTACTCCTTTTAAAACCTAATAAACACCTATACTCAGTAAAAAGAAGATTGGATTAATATTCAAAATAAGTAAAATAGTAGAAGCTATGATTAGAATTTACAGAAAACCTAAAACAAAAGCAATTATAAATTTGTTTAAAAGCTCATTCAGTTTAGAAATATTAGAAATCAATTCTTTAATAATAATCTAAAGAAGAAAATATTAAAAGATGTAAATAACAATATCCATTTTAAATAGAATTCAAACTCTCAATTAGACGGAGATCTTGTTAAACATAAATTCAAAAATCTTTCCAAAACATTAATGGGAAAAAGAACTATGGCTGAGCCATCCAATATGCATTTTGGGATCGTTTAAACATACAACATGGTTAGATTTACCAGGTTATGAAAAAGATTTTGATGAAAAAACTATTGAAAACTAAAGCTCGACCAATTCAGTGTAATCCTGAATTTAATTGAGCATTGGTAAAATAAAATTTCAAGATTTAATAAATAAAAAATTTAATTTGTAAATCTAGAAGTCCTTGGTCATGTGCCAGCTTTTTTATTGTTCCAATTTAAAAATTGCTAAATTGAACGAGGTGTTCCAAGACTAGTAATAAATTAATAAACCATTACAATACAGCTCTTTTAAAATGGATCAGATATCCAATTCCTAATAAAAGACCTTACTTAAAGAAATGTTATACAATGCAAATATTTTTAGTAAATTGATATTGAAAATCTGGTTATTGCAGATTCCAAATTTGATTCCTAAAGACAGATATTAAAGACAGCGATTCACAGTTCCATTTAAAACGGCATTCACAGTTCCTTTTGGTCAATATGAATGGAATGTAATGCCTTTTGGATTAAAGAATGCTCCTTCTGAATTCCAGAGGATCATGAATGATATATTTAATCCCCATAGTGAATTTTGTATAGTATACATTGATGATATTCTAGTTTTTAGTAGAACATTAGAAGAACATTTTAAACACTTAAAAACATTTTGCATGGTAATTGAAATGAATGGATTAGCACTAAGAAAACTAAAATGGACTTGTTTAAAACCAAAGTTATATTTTTGGGTCACTATATAGAACAGGGTATTATCCAGCCCATAGAACGTGCTATGGTCTTTGGGTCCAAGTTCCCTGATGAATTAACTAATAAAACCCAAGAAATTACTAAATTAAACCCCAATTACCAACGTTTGTCTTGGTTGTTTAAATATGTAATTTTGATTTTATCCAAATTTTATAATTTGCATGATAAAACCATTACATAATAGACTTTGTAAAATGCTGTGGTCACTTGGACAACTCAGTGCATACTCAATTAATAAAAAAGATTAACAATTCTTTGGTTAAAAGAAAGATTTCCTTACTTATATATTCCTGATCCTAATTGCTTTTAAAAATTGTTTGTATAAGTATTTGCTCTGTGGGTTTGCACCTTTAGTGTGAATCTTCCACATCAGAAATATTATTCTTGGTATGTTCAGAAAAATTCTTTTTGGTTATATCAGCTGGAAAACACATAACCTTCCTGGTGTTTTATCATTGCACTTGATTACCACATCAGAAAATTGTAAATTTGTATGTTGATTCTGAAGTAAAATTCATTATTGTTTAAAACTGATCATCATCTTTTATATTCATTTATTCTCATTCAGCGATCATTATCAATATACATATTAATCAAGATATCATTAATATATATGTCAAATAATATACTATTATCAATAGGATTTATAATCATATGTATGATATGTTTATTAATTTATAAATATTAAAATCAACTTAATATCTGAGTCTGAGTAATTAATTAAACGGTCCTTGTATTTATATTGTCCAATTATAGGCAATCCTAAGCCCAAAAGCTTAGTTAGTAAACCCCTCTCCTCTCTTTCCAACGTCCACTGTAAGGATTCAAGGTTAGTCTTTGGTATGGTTCAACTGAACTATACACCCTAGGTTTATCCATTTGAGATATCAGATACAGTGTAATGTGGCCTATTTTTTTGAACCGTGTGTAAGTCGCCGATTGGCGGTAGGGCAGTTGAAGGGTATAACCTTGGCCGAATTTTTCTGAGATATCATAACCGGATTCCTTTTGGTGTTTAGTATAAACCGCGACACTTCATTAAATCTATTGCTTATCTATAAATGGATCCTCTTATTATGTAGATCGGTTAGTAGTAATAAATCTGAAGACTCAGATAACTCAGAAATTTTAAAAGGGTAATAAATAGAAATGGAATTAATTTTACAAGATTTTAGTAAAGCTATTGATGAATGGGGAAATTCCTAAAGTTGATAAAGAACAAATTTTATAAATTTTCTAAATTTAATTTAATTTAAAACTGATTATGTTATTAAAACCGAAGAAAGAGATTTTCGCATTAAGTAAACCTTTTGAACGTATAACTCTTTTGTCTTCTAAAACTTTGGCAACATCATAAAAGTAAAAAATATAAATATATTTCATATAGATTAATTCAAGTTGGAATAAAACCTTTAACCAGGAGAAGGATTAAATACTAGTATCCTTGCAGTAGCTAAGAGATGCTAGATTTTTTAAATTTTCAAGATTCTTTATTAGGATCAGTTTGAGACTACGCTTAAGTGAAGACCAATCTCTTTTGAGCGTCTATCCAGATTATGACTGTCTCATTAAATGATTTAAATATTTTAGGAAAAGTATAGTTTTTGGAAATTAAAACCCCATAATATAGAATGAAGGCAAGGATCAATTCCTATAGCTTTAATTTATAAAATTCTTATGAAGGCAATTGAATTCAGCCCTTTGGCTACTATTATAAACTACAACCATAAAATTGGTGAAACAATTTCTTCAAACAGATTTTGACTTAAAACAAAACACAAGTAATTCCTAAAAACCATACAATGGAAGGATATAACACTTCCAGATGAATGGATTTTAGAAGGGTGTACCTTCCTCCAGTTATTGATAAAGTAAAAAACCAACATCCAATTTGCAAAAAAATTGAACAATTTGAGCATGGTAAGTAACTTTTTAAAATTTAATAGAAGTCAAAGTATGAGGTATGCAGGCGTCAATCTTCCTCCGTAACTACAGATGAAAATGATAAACCTACTCCTCTATACCTTCTGTTATTTATGTAAATATAAAAGAGACTGAGCTAAACCAATAATTTCAAACATTTAGTTAAAACCAAGATTTTCTTAACTTCTGATATTCCCAAATTTAAAAATGAAAGGCAATGTTGATTTAGTAATTCTATACCACAGGCAGTTTATAATCCTGTAGATAATTATGTTAATCAAACAATCAAATTTAGTAAATACACCTCCAGTATCACAAACAGCTTCAGCCATAACTGAAAAATGTTAGTGAACTCAATAGGGAATTAAATTACTTAATAAGACGATATAGAAAAAATTTAATAAAAGAAAGTATCTAAATTAAAAAATTTACTTAAAATGAAACAGATATTAAAACAATATTACTTTTGAAGAATTAAATATGAATATTTAGATTTATAAATAAATACTCAAACTGAAGTTAAATTCTTGATTGGTACCAAACTTATTAAAGAAAATTCTTCTAATAAAAGTGTTTAAATCCTCATTACTGCTAAGAGATAAAGACCAGGAATGGATAGTAAATGATCAGACATTAAAAGTGATTTTCCACCTAAAAAACATTAGTAAATTAAAACATCAAGATCATTGAATTGAAATTGTCTGTTGCTCCATTAAAAAGTATAAGGGAAAATGATACAAATAATAAATTAATTGAACAAAATAAATTTTAGTAATGCCAAGTTTAATTTGTTTAAATACAAATTAAAACGGATAGAAAATTTATTAGAAGATAACCAATTGTAAATGAGATTGTAAAAGTAAAAAGAAAAGGTAAAAACTCATATGTTTAAACCTTACCAATTTCTCAATCTAGTAAAAATGAATTTCTAAATACACTAAAAGATTCAATTAAGTAAAATTCAACAATGTTAGATCTGCGACTACCCAAACAAGTAGCTCAGGATACTCCTCAATCATCAGCATCAAGAAATATAAATATAAATTGACAGAAAAACACCAACTCTGATGTAGCTGAACCTGACTCAGAAAAATATTCAAACAATTTGAAATCAATCCTATTAAATCATCATAGAGAAAATAGTAAATTAGAGCACCAGACTTTAGGAAATTTGTTTGATAAACCTTAATACTATATCTTCAATTAAAATATAATGCTTCAACAATCTATGAATAGGAACATAGATGGTCTAAGTGAATATAATATCTTAAGTATTTTTGCAACAAATGACAAATGGCTGCAAATGCTTTATAAAACACAGTCAATCATTTCTGATAAAGCTTATAGCAGAAATCTTAATTGCTGGATTTAAACCGGCCAACTTAAAGGATGGTGGGATTATCATCTCACTGACCAACAACATTTAGAAATTCTAAAAGTTCAATTCAAATAAATTGATGAAGGTGAACCTTATATTATGATGAAAATGGTGAAGTAATTCAACGAATGCGGTGTCATCTTTAATTCTCACTAATTTCACTTCCATTTTATAGGGGAGGATCCATCTCACTTTAAAAGGATACATCCTTTCTAATACAACACAAAACTTTCAAATGTGTGATGCCAAACTTGCAGAAAATAAAAGTTTTCTAAGTCTAAATCATGGATTAAAAACATTAACTAAACTTATTCATGAATTCAAATTTATAATTCAATTACTATTTACTAGGCTACAATTTTCCAGAAATAAATAAATTTGAAATAATTGCCTTGCCAAATCTAAAAGTCTAGACTTCATGATTAAATTTTCATATTTACAACACTAGCAACTCACTACCCTACAAGAACTTCATTTTACAACCTTCAAATACCCATCCCAAACATTTATTGATTCAAAGAACCAACTTAATTAATTGTGCTAACTCAAGGAATTTCAAATCTCTATTTTAATACCAAAATATATGCCACCATTCTTTAATCATTTTTACTAAAATTCTAGATTAGGCATTACAAACCAATGTTCCATTAAGTTTGCCAATTTAGTAAGTAATCTCATCTCTCCAAGTAATTCCAATACCACAGCTTAAAACATATATTACCAACCCCCAAACAAGTATAATTATCTACCTTTTAATTCATCAGGTATACCAAGGCTTCTAAAGAACCTTTCAACAATAAATAAATATTTATCTTCTAAATCAATCCCAACGATAAAAAAGCTATTTAACTGTAAATTCATTGGGCTTTTAAACCTAAATTAGTTCATACACCCCATTACAGCCAATTATTTAAAAACTATTTAAATCCTTGACTCCTATTCCAAAGAGCTAAATATCTAATTAGCACTTAAATTTTCTAAAGTTCTAAAACAAATAAATTAAACATATCCGGCTACCGCAAATACCACAGACTAATCAAATTTAATATTTACAGAAGAGTAAAAAAATCTATTTAGATATAGACTATTCCGATAATCTTATTCTTGTTATTTAATTAAATCTACTTATATATAATCCTATCTAAATAATTTAAATCTTATTTATTTTTATTTACCTACTTTTGATAATTTAAATCCACATAAATTTGCTAAGGTCACTAAACTAAACTTCTACAGTTTTTTTTTTTTTCAGCTTAACACCGAATTTCCTAAATTGTGCAAATAATTATTTGAAGGTTCAATTGAATTCGGGTTTGCAAAACTAACTTGTATATTCGTAATCTACATAAAAAGGTCAACATTCTTTGCCATACCCATTGCTCCGGTGACCGGAACAACCGCTGGCCCCCGGCATCGCCGCCAATACAGGGGTGGCGAGGGAGGCGGCAGTCCGGGATCAAGCAATTCGACACTAATTTGGCTTAATATTTCCATGAAAATTACAAAATTCCTCTTCACTTTTACACAAATCATTGCCATTTATTTCTAATGAAATCCCCAAATTTTAATTTTTTGACACCTGTAACAAAATTTCTTCCAAGGAATTTTCCTAAACCCCACAGTTAATTATCTATTGACACAAGAAAATCCAAGAAAGAAGAAGCGTTAGGGAGCATGATCGGCTACCTTGTTTGATAGCGGTCGCCCGGAAGGCCGGAGGAGGGGAGTTGCCCGAAGGAGCAGCTTCGAGGCTACGCCACTGCAAGGGCCGTTCGGCGCGAAGAAAAGCGAGGAGACGCGATTTGTGGGCCGTTGAATGGAGTTGAGCGCGCCTTGCTTTCCTCGCGTGGTGGCCGGAAACGAAGAGGAGGAAAGGGGAGAGGAGGTCGCGCGCTTGGTTGCTGGCGCCAAGGAAGAAGAAGGGAAAAAGAAAAAAAAAAAAAGAAAAAAAGAAAAGAAAGAAAAAAAAATCTTGGGCTTCTAGACCATTCCGCGTTCGATTCGAACCGGTTTTGGTCCTTAATTCAATGATTTCGGCTCGAATTTGGGCTGGTTTTTTCGAGTTTTTCGCTTTGGTTTCGAAAAATCAAATTGGTTAAATGGTCCAGTTTAGCAATTAATAAAATACTAGCTGTATTAATCTCATTGGTTGAAAATAAAAAATTTAGTTTTTTAAATGAAAATCTTACGAAATTAAATTTTTCGGGTTCGTTTCATCTTCCTCCATAAAAATTCTCCTCGAATTTTAGAGATGAGCAAGAAATAGGAATGCCAACTAGAAAAGAAAAGCATGTAAGGACATTTAACAAACAATTATCATTTGCATTGACATCCACGAAATTAAATGAATGAAAGGTTCATTTATAACTCAAAATGTATTCGTTCAACCATCTATTACATTTATTGTCACTTGATTAAAACTCACAGGAAACTTAAGCTATTACTATAACCTCGAATTTCTATTGCCCCAACAAATCCTACTCTGTGAGCTCCACTTGGCTGAAGTTTACGAGAAACTTAAGCTTATTGTCTAATTCTCCAATTACTATCTTCAGAACAGCCTACTGAAATCTCTTTAGAAAATTCTTTCTTTTGAATAAAACTTTTACAATAAAAACGGGGATTTATCAAGAAGATGCATTAATATATGTCATATATATTTTCTTCAAAATTATATAATTTTTCTTTTGAAAATTTAAATGTTCCACTAAGTATTCCTTCATGGAAAACCAAACATATAGTTTAACAAACACAAACAACTGAAATTTAATTACTTTCTAATATCAAGATTTTAAACTCGTTTAATTTAACATATATTTATTATTCAAACTTTTCTTTAATCAAAATTTAATTCAAAAACTTATTACTTTAATTTCAAACTTTAAGAGAAAAAAAATTCGTCTACGAACTTCCGTTGTCATTATTATCATAGGGCCACTTTTCGAAAATAACTGTCTGTTAAATCCTCAAGTTATCGTGATTTATTATCACCCAACATTAATCTAAGGACTTATTACTTACCCTTTTCATCTAATACACATCAATATTACTGTCTTCTATTGAAAAATCTCTTAAGTCCCTAACTAATGCCATCTTAACACCCAAATATCCACACCCAAACCAATCCTCATTAGTTTCTTATCGTTCGAATGCATATATACTAATTAACTTCCACTTTTCTGTCCATATCATGACTAGAATTTTTCAATCTACAGTTCTTAACCATTTAATTTAAATGACTTAATTAGCCATACGTCTACCTATCACTTAACTTTGAGTCAACTGTATATTTAACTTACCTTATCTCATTTGTCCTTAATCAATCAATATTCTCCTATTCAAAAACCCCCACCACGTCGAGTAAGGTATTTAAAATTCCAATTTTTTTTTATTTACTTCTACCACTAATACTCCTTAATATATATATATACATTTTGTTCAACTATTATGTCTTACCCTTAAACTATCCAGTTCATTTTTTTTTTTCCTTAATTGGTTATCTCTACTTACACATTAAACAATCCTATACTCCTAATTTTAAGTGCAAACTCAACCTGGTCTGTTACCCAATAATTGCCCTACCTGGACCATTTCCAACATTCGTGTTTCTATCTTGACTTGCGAAACTAACCTACCTTACCTATATCATTGTTATCATTTATTATTACCACCCCTTTATCTTATTCCCACCGGCCCCTGCTGATATAAATAGACAATTTTTCAAAATTAATTTTTCTCTATATAAATAATCAATTTCAATTTATTTATCATAACCACAATTTGGAATTCAAAATTAAAAATGGGGTTTAAAATTTTAAATATCAATATTCAAGAAAATTAAAACAATAAAAAGCAAATTCTAAAGAAATTAAGTAGCCGAACTGAATACTAAAATATTGATTCCTAATCACCCAAAAATTCATCAAATCCACCATACAATTTTAGAAAACCCTACTTATTCTCTACACTATCCTGTTCACTGATAGGAATAGAGTTCAACATTGAAGTATGTACTGTTGTGTGATCAGGCCAATCCACTACCATTCAGGGCTATTACTCTATTCCCTTAGCTTAAGGGTTGGGATTAATTGCTTTCGCCCTTACAGGTATTGTGATGGGTTCATCCTACTATCCATTACTTTCCACTCTAATCCTCAATTTAGTTCTTCTATAGTTTTATGATCTTTCACAATAGGTGTGGGTTTTCACTCATAGGGTCTAGTGCGTCCACCATCCCTAGAGAGGGAAATTCACAAAGTTTCCTTCCTATGTTGGTTACGGTCCGATCCCAACATAAGAAATTTCCTATACTCTCGCAGTTGTGTCCTAAACCCTAACCTAAGCTCTTATTACCAACTTTCCACAGAACCCAATTTCCATTGGGCCGGACCGGCACTAGGGCCCAGGTAAGCTTAAGGCCCCCGAGGCCCGTAGGTAAGCCTGAAACACAGAATCTATTATCTCCAGTATTAAATTTTCAACATTCAGGCCCATATTTGATAATGAAAAATAACCTCAATATTTTTATTATTTCTCGGCCCAAGTTTATTCTTCTACAAGCATTCATAGTTCGGGGCCCAAATTTACAACACATCACATTTTTCTAACATGGCTTACAGAATTATTTTGTCTTATGTTAAATACACGAACTAAATAGTATGTAAATCCTAACGCAACTGCGGAGTTCACTACTCTTTGGTATACATAATACATAGCAAATAATTGTGGAACTAGGAAAAATATTCTCTGTTGCCCTCCGCCGAAGCGAACATAACCTAAATCGGATTAAAGAAGAACTTACTTCCTGAAACATCAAACAAGAATATGTGAGCCTTTAAAGAAATAATTACCTTATTTGCCACACGGCACAGGGCGGATTCACCACAAATGAATATAATATATCAATTCTAGTCATCTGACTAGTTATATGCTCACGCAGTCAGTCACACAAAAGGCATATCATTAACCCCACAATCATTAACATTCTTCATGTAATCACATCACGTTGGAAATTGGTCTTGGTAGCGTCACTCGAAACCCCCCGATGAGCCGTCCTCCCACATTGGCCCATCCTCTCATAACGTGTGCACCACGCGGAGCCGATCCCCATACTGGCCGACCGGTCTTCCTCACTTGGACCAAGCCCTCTGTTGTTTTTCCATTCTCTCTTTTCTATTTTCCATACCAACCAGGAGGCAAACCCGGTCGGTCTCCATCAAATCTAGATCATTCAGGCGCTCACAACAGTGAGGGCCACCCTTTTGGGCTTGCGATCAAAATCTAGATTATTCAGGCCCTGCGCCCCCCAATAAAGAAGCCAACCTGTGGTTTTCCAATATCATACAAAACCACAATGGTAGGTACACACGGGGGCGGCCGATCTCCCATTTAACCCGGCCGACGGTCCCAACCGTCCTCACAAACCCATGGTGACCCACTTTTCATCCCAACTCCACACAAAACAAAGCACAGCAATATCACACACAATTAAATCAAGTATTGCAATTAAATTGCAAGCCATATTAATCAATAAACATCGTAATGCAACTGCACAACTAGACATTCCAAAATTTCAACATGCAAATAAATAAGTAAATAGTAGTTCACAATAACACAACAATAATGAAAATAAATAATAATAATAATAATAATAATGAACAAAATACATGAAAATAACAAATGAATAATGGAATGCTTAAATGAATAATAATGGACAATAAAATAAACAATTTAGGAGTACTTTCTCCTCTCTCTCTCACAAATTACTAGAAATTTAATCTAAATAAACTTATTTAATTATTATTATTAATTACAAAACTAGTCTAAGTTCTATCGAAATTTCCGGCAGCACCTCCCCTAAAAAATTGGACTATCCACCTTGTTTAGATAAACAGTATTATTATATATTTATCAATCAATTAACAACACTGCCCATCCGTATATATATATATATATATATTATATATATATATAATAACATCCTTCTAATACAACACAACAAACTCAAATGGTTTTGATTGCCAACTTGCAGGAAATAAAAGTTTTTCTAAGCTAAATCATGGATTAAACATGAACTAACTATTCCTATCGAAAATCAATTTAACTTCAATGTACTATAACTAGGCTACACATTTTCCAGAAGAAATAAAATAAAATGTGAAATAATTGCTTGCCAAATCTAAAAGTCTAGACTTCATGATTAAATTTTATATTTTTACACACTAGCTAACTCACTAACCTACAAGAAACTTCATTTACCAACTTCAACATACCCATCCCAAACATTATTGATTCAAAGAACAACTTAATTAATTGCTGCTAACTCAAGGAATTCAAAATTCTCTATTTTAAATACCCAAAATATATTCCACCATTCTTTAATCATTTACTAAAATTCTAGATTAGGCCTCTCAACCAATGTTTCCAATTAAGTTCAATTTAGTAATCTCATTCTCTCAAGTAATCCAATACACAGGCTTAAACATATATTACCAACCCCAACAAGTATTAATATCTACCTTAATTTCATCAGGCTAGCATATTACCAGCTTCTAAGAACCTTCACAAGTATAAATATTTATTCTTTAGTAAATTCTAATCCCAACGATAAAAAGCCTATTTAACTGTAATTCATTGGGTTAAACACTAAATTAGTTCATACCCACCCCATTTACAGCCAATTATTTAAAAACTATTAAAATCCTTGACTCCTATTCAAAGAGTAAATATCTAATTAGCACTTTTAAAAATTTTCTAAAGTTTCTAAACACAATAAATTAAAACATATCCGGCTACCGCAAATACCCAACAGACTAATCAAATTTAATTATTTACAGAAGAGTAAAAAATAATTCTATTTAGATTATAGACTATTCCGACTAATCTTATTTCTTGTTATGTAATTAAATCTACTTATAATTATTAATCCTATCTAAATAATTTAAATCTTATTATTTTATTGACCTTTTACTTTTGATAATTTTAATCCACATAAATTTGCTGAAGGTTCACTAAATCTAAACTTCTACAGTTTTTTTTTTTTTCAGCATAACACCGAATTTCTAAATTTGTGTCGAATAATTATTTGAAGGTCAATTGAATTCGGGTTGCAAAAACTAATGTATAAATTCGTTAATCTACATAAACAAGGTCAACATTTCTGCACATAACCCATGGGCTCGCGGTGACCGGAACACCGCTTGGCCGCCACGCATCGCCGCCATACAGGGTGGCGAGGGAGGCGGCAGTCCGGGATCAGCAATTTCGACACTTTAATTTTGCTTAATATTTCCCATGAAAAATTTACCAAATTTCCTCTTCACTTTGCACCAAATCATGCCATTTATCTAATGAAATCCCAAATTTTTAATTTTTGAACACCTTAACAAAATTTCTTCAAGGGAATTTCCCTAAACCCCAACAGTTAAATTTATCTATTGACACAAGAAAATCCAGAAAAGGAGGTTAGGGAGTCAGATCGGCTCACCCTTGTTCGATAGCTGGTCGCCGGAAGGCCTGGACAGGAGAGGGAGGTTTGCCGGAAGAGGCAGCTTCGAGCTACGGCCACTTGCAAGGCCGTTCGGCGCGAAGAAAAGCCGAGAGAACGCGATTGGTGGCGTGAAGGGAGTTGGGAGCGCCGCCCTTGCTTTCTCGCGTAGGTGGCCTGGAAACGAAGAGAGGAAAGGGGAGAGGAGGTTCGCGCGCTTTTTTTGGTGGCTGCGCAAGGAAGAGAAGGGAAAAAAGAAAAGAAAAAAAAAGAAAAAAAAGAAAGAGAAAAGAAAAAAATCTTGCGGGCTTCTAGGACCATTCCGGTTCGATTCAAACCGGTTGGTTCTAATTCAATGATTCGGCTTCCAAATTGCTTGGTTTTCGAGTTTTTCGCTTTGTTTTCGAAAAATCAATTGGTTAATTTGGGTCCAGTTTAGCAATAATAAAAATATTAGCTGGTATAATCTCATTGGTTGAAAATAAAAAATTTAGTTTTTTAAATGAAAATTCTATGAAAATTTAAATTTTTGGGTGTTTCACTAACATAAAAATTTCAACTTGCAACTTTAACTTTTAAAATTTTGATATTTTAACCTAATCCAAACCAAAACACCTATTATATATTAACTTCTTCACCTTTCTTTTAAACAACAAAATTCATTATCATCTATTCTAAATTAATTTGTAATATTAAAATGTTGCTGCTTGATATTCTTTTTTAGTTGGTTTGAATGTGTTTTTTATCAGATAGATATGTGTGGCATGTTTATTGCGTTCATTTTCTTCATTATCAGCTATCATGTTGTGTCATTTTGTCATCTAACCTGTTTTTTCATTGGATGATTTTATTATTAAGTTTTAATACGGTATGTTATAGATTTATTAGAATTTGAATTTTTTAAAATTCTTTTATCTTATCTAATATTATTTTTTAATATAATTACATTTAGATAATATATAACTTTTAAAAATTTTTAAAATTTTTTATTTATATGCTATATAAATATGTTTAGCTCTCAATATATATCGATTACATTAACAAACCATTTTTTTTTTAGCGATTCTGGTCGCTATTTCAGGTATTTTTACAACCAACAATCAAAATTACTCATAAATTTATGGGTTTTGTTGATGCCACACTAATCCGTTTATGCCCGTGAAAACCTTGGGCACCAACTTACTCTCAAGCTGAGAGGAGTCGTTTGGCAAAGGCCTGTCTTTAAAGTTTCTATGATTTTGGCTTCTCTTCTTTTTTTCCAATTTTGAATTTTGGTCAAATTTGGAAATTTTGGGATTTGCTTTTGAAATTGGAATAGAGGGTCTTCCTTTCTCTATTTGCTTGAAAAGATTTGTAATTGAGATTATTAGGGTTTTTTAATTGATAAATTAAGGTTTCTGTATGTATGCTATTTCTATTTTTTTGGAATTTGTATTGTTCCCCTAATTCTTACATATTCTTGCTTTAGAGTCTTGATATATATTCTAGCTTGATATTTTTAATATTATATTGGATATCAACACTTACGATAAACAGCAATTTGAAGACATAATGGATGTATAAATGTGTTCTCAAAAATCAGATGTTTTATCACTTAAAAAACATGGAGTTGTTACTATATGCGCAATTAGTTTTACTTGCCCTCCTCTTCTTTAAGCATGAAATCTTTGTTTGGCGTCTTCAACTAATTCCCCGTTTAAAGCATAGAGTTTTAGAGTCTGGTCTCATACATCCTTCACCCACATGCTAAGAGAAAATAACATGATTTTTGGTTTTATTTTCAATCTATTTGCAACTTTTTTGTTGCTTGCTGTAAATTGCTCAAAAAACTTTTAAACTTGCAACTTGATCATGCATGTTATTTATGGACTTTTCTATCCTATTTTGCTTCTTCCTCAAACTAAAGCCACAAAATTATTGTATTTTTCTTTTTTATTTAAAAAATTGTTTTAGTTTTTTGTATTTGGATTGGCCCAAACATATTTTAAAAATTTTTTAAATCTCAAAATTAATTTGACTTTTTTTGAACATATAAATAACTTAAACTATTAAAGTATATTATAAAAATTAAATATTTAAATATTATTATAATTAAAACTTTATTTAAAAAAAATTTTCAGTTAATTTTTATTCTCAAAAAAACAAAAACTTTTAATTAAAAAATTTTAAAATATTTTAATTTCATATCACCAAAAAATATTGGAAATTTATTTTTTTTTAATCTCCTTTTCTTTTCCTTTTTTTTT
>NW_023591204.1:0-24988 GCF_014843425.1 Jatropha curcas | reverse complement strand
TTATTCGTTTTTGAATGCCAGAAAGGCAGCACAGTTCCGTTCCGTACTAACATCCTTTGTCCGCGTACGGAATGCCATTTGAGATCATCACTGATAATGGGGTCCCCACTTTAAGAGTGAAATTTTCTTGATTTGGTGTGAAAGAAAAGAGAATCCAACATTCATAAGTCAACTCACCCTATCATCCACAAACAAATGGGGCTTGTAGAGGCTGCAAATAAGGCTTATAAAAGTCATTTTGCAGAAGACAATTAAAAAGCCACAAAAGCTTGGCATTGAACAGTTACCGAATGTCCTATGGGGATAATTAGGGACTTCATCAGGAAACGCCCACCGGAAGCAACTCCGTATTCCTTGGTATATGGTATGAGGCAGTTGCTGCCTATTGAACTGGAAGTTCAGTCGGCCAAGAATCATCCGGGAAGCCAATCAGCGAAGCAGATTGGGGTCCAGAATTACCACCTTCCAACTCCTGGGTATTGATTGAGAAAGATTACAAAGCGATCCACCAACTCAGGGTTTACCAGAGGAGAATGCGCTCGGCATTTAATAAGAAGGTCAAGACCGAAAAAAATTGGAGAGGTTGTTTAGTCTTAAAGGGAAATTAGACCAACCAGTCATAGACCCACGTTAGAAGTTCCGCCCTTCATTGGCTGGGCCCTACATTCTAAAGAGGAATACTGTCCGGCGCGAGCCGTCATTTTGACTGATTTAGCATTGGGTTGGAGTTCATGAATCCATGTAATTTAGATCAGTTAAAAGATATTTGTGTAATTTATAATCAATTTGCATGATGTAAAAAAAGAGCTACATTAGACCTGATTCTCCCTTCGGAAAAAAGGAAATTATTGTATCGGAGATATGTAGGCAACCTCTTTGCGGCGCGGGGGTCTTAAACATTATGGAAAAATCATTTCATAATGATTCTTCTTTTGCCAAAAAAAAAAAAAGAGAGGAAAGAAAAGGAGAAAAGTGCAAAAAAAAAGAAGAACCCGCTAAGTTGAAAACCCCGAAAAGGCAGCTTAGGGGCAAAGTCGGGGCCCACTTAAGCTTAAAAACCCGAAAAAGGGGCTTTAGGCAAAAATGGGTAGCTCGCTTAAGCTGAAAACCCGAAAGGGCAGCTTAAAAGGCAAAAAGTTACGAGATTAATAAATAAATGGGAAATGCTTGAAAGCCCCAAAAAGTCAAAACTGTAATGTCATTCCATTTTCAAAAGTAATAAAAGTCAAGCAAAAGAGTCCATAAATTAAAAAAAAAAAACAAAATAAAAAGTCTAAGTCCAAAAAAAAAACATACATCCAACAGGAAAAAATCAAGCCAAAATCTCCAGTAAAGGCCTAAAAGTTCCAAAAAATCTAAGGTGTCCCGCTTCGCCTACGTGGGCAAACATCCTCAATGTTCATCTTTAGGTGCTAAAACCCTCTCCAACCTCGCCTTGTTGAGGAGCCATTCATAATCTCCTCATCAGTCCTGTACGCAATCATCCGGTCCAACTGAGCCCAAACCCTCAAGTGGCACTCAGGTAGTGGCGTTCCTCCTTGGCCTCTCAATCGGCCAAAACAGCAGCAATGAACCAGGTTCGGTACTCTGAGAAGTATTGAACCACGGGGCAGGATTAGGTAGGGGCCTAACCATGTGATTGATCTCTAACCCAGGCCTTAAAGATGGCTCAGGTAACAACCCAGATAATAACTAATTCACGAAGTTGCCATCCACAATCGGAACAGTCTGGTTTATCCCCATCTGCCTTTAAAAACACGCGAGGCGCAAGTACCACGTGCAATGTGTAAGGCCTAGCAGGTAAACTCGGGTATTGGTGGAAGCTAACCTGCGATTAAAGCGGGTGATGTCAGGACCAGGAAATGTACCACAGCTGACCTCATTTGGACCCAACTCCAATCAGCCATGAGGTCCATGCATCAGTAGACGGATGAGGGGATCAGGATCCTCCGCATACGATACTGCGAGGGTTATAAAGGCAAGAAAGTAGCACCAGCAACCACTTGGAGGTGGTCCTTTACCAAACCTGGAGTATAGATCCTTTCTATTAACGAAGGAATGACCAAAAAAAGAAGAGACAAAAGCAAAAAAGGAGATAGACCGTAACCTCCCAAATTGATCTTTTCTACCTTTCAGAGACTCTTAGTCAATTGTGCATGCTTGGTGTATAAAAGGGATTCATTTTGAAAAAAGGAAGAAGAAGAAGAAGCTGACTGATTTCCTAGAGAAATCTTTGAGTTTTGAAAGTTAAAAAGGATTGTAAAAGTGATAAACTTCAGCATATTTATGAGGAAAATAAGCCCAAAAGGCGGGCGGTCTTCTGGTCACCCGTCCGATTTTCGCTTCAAAATTTATTTTCAGACAACACCGACTTCCCATAAAATCATTTTTATGGTTGCCGGTGGGGGGCAACTTGTGAATACTCAAATTTTTGAGGCCTCAAAAGCCTGCTTTTCCCGACACAAATAGTCCGGCCGGGACCGGGGCATTCGAAAAGTTCACCAAAAGAATTGCAATATGGTACTTTGAAACGTCAGGAAAATTACAAGGATCCGCAAAATTGGTTCCGGAATATTTTTTGAGGTACGGAAACTCCCGAAAAAAGCCTTTGGAAACGAAAAAACTAGCGAGTGGATAGGATAGAGGTTGGCAGCCGCCCGCCGTCCATGCAGTTAGGAACCCGCCCTCCCAGCCTGTTTTTTTTCCTATAAATTACAGCTTCCGGAATCGACAGTTTTTAGGGACTCAGTCTGATGTTTGACGGACGCTCTCTTCTTCCCCTACGCTCCTTATGCGGTTCTTTTACTACTTTTCTGATTTAGTGTAGACTTTTGTTACTTTGCTGTTGTGATATATGGTCACTTAATTGAATTAATTCTAATTAATATTCCCCAAACGAGGAGCTTAATCTGGAAATTTTTCAAGCTAAAAGCTAAGAAAGCGGCCGCCGATTAACTCAAAAGGTAATTAACGAAACTCTGCCCCATTTTAATTTCCAGCATTCTGTCATATTCTCTTCTACTCTTAAATTCTAATTACTGCATTCACACCATCGTCATTTTTGGACAGGGCAAATTGCCCTTAAGTAAATACGTTTAGGCTAAAATTTGCCCCGGTAAGTCAATTAATCGTGGGTATTCATGCTAAACTCCGAACATATTGGCTAAGAGCCTAGTTAATTAAAACTACGGTTTAATTGCCTCTATTTTCGAACAGTTCGGCGAAAAAGTCCCAATTAATCAATTAATTGTGGGCTAAAAAGGCCTTAATCAATACGTTTTTTTTGGCAACAAAAATTGCCTACAATTTAATCAATCGCTTTTTGGCAAACAGATTGCCTATAATTCGAATAACCATTTTTTTTTGGCGACAAATCGCCCACAATATCACCTGTTTTCTTTGGCAAAACAAAATTGCCTAAATTACATATCATCTTTTGGCATGAATGCCTTAATTCATGTGGCGACAATCGCTAACCAAAGACCCTTTTGGCACGAATGCCTTAATCATTCTGGCCATTAAATTGCGCCAATCAAACACCTTTTGGCGACAAAAAAGCCCAAAACATCAATTTTTGGCAAAATTGCCCAATCAAAGCAACTTTTGGCAACAAAAAAGCCCAAACATCAATTTTTGGCGATAAATTGCCCGATTCAAACATCTTTTGGCAAACAGGATGCCTAAAAACAGGAAAAATCAATCAATTTTGGCAAAAATGCCAAAAAAATGCACGAAGCATTACACCACACAAAAAAATTATGATGAAGCATACCCTTCAAAAGCCTTTGATAGGCTTTATCGAACTACATCGGGCTTTGGTCTCTCATTCAAACGAGAGTAGTAGGCACGTTCAGGATTTAACACCGAGCGGACAAGTTCGAAATCACCAAACACTTACTAGGTCAATTTGCATCAATTTACCTTGCAAGCACTTCACTTTGGTTAGTTAATCAGCAATTGACATAGTCTTCGAGATCCACCTCGGGTTCATAGATTGTGCCTTAAACTTTGGGGTAATTAATCTAGACTTTAGGTTAATTAACAATGGGAGTGCATTTAGGGGTTCTTTTCCTTAGTTTTCCCTTTATAAAGTAAACTAGGTGGCGACTTCATAAAACACACATGTGAGCATCCCTCATTCAAAGCATAATATTTGGCCTTCGGGAGGGTTCACACTAATCACAAAAATATCCTATGTTCTCTCATCTTTTTTGTAATCATAAAGAAAGGTTAGTAAAAAAACAGAGCAAATAAAACAAAAAAAAATTAACAAAATTCAAATAACACAAACTAGAAAAGAACAAATAAAGAACTAAAACAAGAACAGAAAATAGTTCAACCAAAACATAGTCAGAGAAGTTTAGAAGGGAGTCAGAGGGGTTTGGGAATCAGTTCTTAGGTCTCTTAGAATTTCTGAGGTTCTGTGCAGCGAGAAGTTTTCAGCAGGACTCTCAGGACGTTTAGAAAGCGATGCAGAGGGAGGCTTCCTTCCATTGAACTCTATGTTTTCCGCAGTGTGCTCACTTTTTAGGCTTTTCTGAGGTAGGGAGTTAAGGTGTGCTTTTTTACCTTTAGAGTAGCTAGCCCTCTCATGGTGACATTTTTCATCCTTTCTAAAGACTCAATAAGCGAACTGGTTGTGTGTTAATCACAGCCTTACCCTGTTTTGATGCCTCATCAAGCTCCTTATTATGTTCTTCAAGAGTTCTTTTTCCAGTTTGCCCCAGCATAAGTCTCTCTACTCCTTTGTTTGTTAGAAACTATTAATTCTTTACCTCAACCTTAGTTTCTTTTTCTTCCTCAACTTAAATTTAGTTTTCTTGTATCAGCATCACTTGGCTTCCTCAACTTTCTACTACCTCTTCTTTTCGTCTCTTTTTCCAGAATCAACAAAATTGCCTTTTTCTCCTCAGTTTCCTACCTCATCTTTCTCTTTGTTCTTCTTCTTAAATCACCTTTTCTGATTCTATCTCAACCTCAAGCTGCAGCCTCCTTTTCTTTTCCGTTTCTTTCCTTTTTCTCTTTTTCTAATTTTTCTTTCTTTTCTTCCTTCTCAACTTCCCTCTAACTTTCCTTTTCCTTTTTCAATCTTTTTTCTTTTCTTCTTCTTCTCAAGCTTTTCTTCTTCTTCTTCTTCTTCTTCTTCCCCTTCTTCAATCTTTTAGTTTTCAAAGATCCACTACCCAACTTTGAAAACCACTGTGGCCCTTCACTTATTATCAAATCCAACTTTCAAAAAACTTCAAAAAATAGGGGTAAGCACCACACATTTAGGGTAATTTCTTTAGGGTTGTTCCTACATTTTGTCAAAAATAATATGACACAGAATGTGAAGGGTTTCTTTTTCAAATTTATATGCCACATTATGCCACAGTTTCAACTTGATTTACATAAATGAGTGAGCCGGCTCTTTGGATAAATAAAATTTGCCACAATAAGCTTATAAACCACTTCATTACTGTCATTCAAATTTACAGCACTCAATCACATTCTATTTTTTTGCAGAACCCTTTTCTAACAATTTCTTTACAAACTCTTCCTTTTTATACCCATTTATCTAGGAAATATCCTTTAATCTTTGTTACCCTAGAACTAGTGTTTGGTATTCTAAAAATTTCACTCAAATCAGTGTAAGATAAGCACTTTGGTATTCACCCTCAATTTTCATAGACAGTGTCTTGAACCAGTGGCTTTGAGAGAGCCATAAAATTGTCTTTACCAAATTCTCATAACCAACTGTCTAATTTAAGGACAAAACTCCATCCATCCCGGAACTCAAATAGTTCCCTAAAGTTGAATAAAGTTGAATTCTTCTTTTCCAAAGAACTTCCAGTCAATAACATATGAAAGCAGAAGATGATGAGGAGATAAAATAGCTTTACCTTTGCTGCGAGAAACAGAGACCCAGTCCATTGATTTTTCTTCCCCTTTTGATTTTTCCGTTTTACTTTTTGATTTGTCTTTCTTTGAACTTGATTCCTCAACGGATTTCTTCTATCCTAATTCTTTCTGTTCGTACTTCTTAGATAATCTCTTAAGAAGTTGAAGTTCTTGTTCTGTCAAAGAATTAGAGGAGGAAGAAGTAGAACTTGATCTGGCCATGGTTAGGGTTTTTGAAGCAGAAAGAGTTTAGGATTTCAATGTGAGAGGGGAAAAGAGAAGATAAAAGGAAAAGAGAAGATTAAATAGTTTTAATAAAAATAAAAGCTGAAATAATTTAGGAGAAGTAATTAAAATTTTAGGAAAGAAAGAAAACATTAAAAGAAGAAGTTATAATAAAAGAAGAAAATTTAAAATAAATAAAAACAGTTTTTAAGCGAAAGTTAACCTACTCCAAAATATTTAAAAAGAAAAATACCGCCAAAACAAGATAAAATAAAAAGACACAAAAACAACAAAATAAAATAAAAGCAAATTGACTATTTTTTTATTTTGTGTCTAAAAAATAGAATCTAATAATGACATTAGAATTTCACACTTAGAGCATTATGCATCTCTTTTAGACAAAAACATTTTCAGAATCACACCAGAATAGAATATTAAAACATAACACAGAGCAATTCTTTCAATCTCCAAATATTAGAAAGGATTTAACTACTTACAGAGTTTTTAAAGTTAGAGTTTATAACTTAACATTATCGAGATTGTTCTTCTAATTTAAGCAGAATTTTGGCTTTTCACTTAAAGGTTTCGTAAAGATATCTGCCAATTGCTTTTTCTATAGGGAATGAACCAATCATTATATTTCACCTTTTTGAACATGATACGTATTGAAGTGATGTCTGATCTATGCGCTTGGTTCTAGAAATGCTAGGACTAGATGTCTTAGATAGTTAATGGGCTTATGTTGTTCACATTTCATTGGGTACCTATTTCTAATTTCAGACTGTAGTTCTGCCAATTGTTGCTTGATCCAAATGTTGCTTGATCCACAGAACTTGTGCAACACAGTTTCCAGTAGCAATATATTCTGCTTCTGCAGTAGAAAGAGCAACAGATGTCAATTTCTTGCTAAATCATGATACAAGGGCACTACCTAGAAACTGGCAAGTTCCAGACGTGCTTTTTCTATCGATTCTGCTTCCTGCAAATGTATCACCTTTAGAATGCCACAGACCCAAATTAGAAGTTCCATAAAAATATCTTAGAATTCTTTTTATAGCAATTAAATGAGATTCTTTGGGACATATTGAAATCTAGCACATAAACAAAGACTAAAGTGAATGTCAGGTCTGCTTATAGTTAGATATAGTAAAGAACCAATCATACTTCTAAACAATTTGATATCTATATCCTTACCTTTTCCATCTTTTTCTAATTTTAAGGATGTACTCATTGGTGTACTACATACCTTGGCATTCTCCATTTTGAACCGTTTCAACAATTCTTTAGTATACTTGCCTTGGTTTATGAAAATTCCATTATCACATTGTTTGATTTAATTCCCATTATCACATTGTTTGATTTGAAATATCCAAAGGAAGAAATATAATCCTCCCATCATGCTATTCAAACTCACCCTGCATAAATCTTTAGAAAAATTGCCTTACAGACCAGAAGTCATTATAGAACCAAGGCATTATGTTCATCTAACATAAGATTTGCACAACTGAATATCATGGGCTTGTATCTTTTAATAGAAATAGTGTAGTCTTCCAACCTTTTCCTCTAGAAAAACCATTTTTTTTTCATTAAGAACTTAATCTTTTCATAACCAAGCTCTAGGAGCTTGTTTTCAAACAAACCATAAAGAGCTTTAGTAAGTTTGTAAACATGATTTGGTTTATCATAGACTTTAAAACTGGGTGGTTGTTCTACATACACTTCTTCATTTAGAACATGAAGTTTTTAAAGCATGCAAATGTACAAAGCATTCTAATGGCCTCAAGTCTAGCAACCGGAGCAAAGGTCTCATCAAAATTGATACCTACCTCTTGGCTGTCCCTTGAGCCACTAACCTTGCTTTTTCTCTCAAAACATTACCTTGTTCGTCAAGCTTATTTCTTCTCAAAACATTACCTTGTTCGTCAAGCTTATTTCTAAACACCCATTTTGTTCCAATAACAGAATGGTTTTTGGGTCTAGAAACAAGTTTCCAAACTTGGTTATCTCAAATTGATTTAGTTCTTCTTGCATAGCAAGTATCCAACTTTCATCATTTTGAGCATCTTCTAAGTTTTTAGGTTCTAATTGAGAAACGAAAGCAACATTACCAAAATATCTCTTAAATTGAGCTCTACTCATCATCCTTCCTGAAGGATTATCCATGATGTCCTCTTGAGGATGATACCTGTGGAATCGCCATTCTTTTGGTAATTGAGAATTTTCATTTTCTGCTTCAGGCATTTGACTTTTAGTTGGTGTTCTGTGATCTTTCATGTTTTCATCTTTTAGTTCAGTCGATTCACCAACGTTTTGCCTTCAATTTCTGACTGTTCTAGTTGTTCTGATTGTTCATTCTGCTTTTTCTTTGATTAAATCTACAAACATCATATGTTCTAGTTGTTCTAATTGTTCATTCTGCTTTTCTTGATTGAAATCTACAACATCATCATTTTCTAAAATTCTAGAAGTAGAGTTAGATTCATCAAACATAATATGAATAGATTCTTCAATAACTAGAGTTTTCTTATTAAATACCCTATATGCTTTACTATTACTAGAATATCCTAGAAATTCCTTTATAAGATTTAGCATCAAATTTAGCAAAGCGATTTTTCTTGTTATCTAGAATAAAACATTTACACCCAAAAGTGTGAAAATAACTAATATTTGGCTTTCTACCTTTCTATAGCTCATTCATATGGAGTCTTTTTCAGTTTAGATCTTACCAAAGTCCTGTTTAGAATATAACAGGCAGTATTGACGGCCTCTGCCTAGAAATACTTTAGTAATTTAGAATCATTCAGCATGGTTCTAGCCATTAGATGCGTGAAATTCTTCTGCCAGCTATTTTTCTGTGCTATTTTAGCTTGTACTTCTTTTTCTATTTCTTGTGTCCGTCCACTACTCCATTTGCTGGGCTGCTAATATACATAAGTTCGGCGCAAGTAACAGATAATATGCAGAGTGTCATTTTTTTCGGCGCGATACAGCCATCAAAATAATTTCTGATTTTCAAATTCTCCTCCATGATCACTTCTAATTGCCGTGATGTTGTATCCTTTCTCATTTTGTATTTTCTTGCATAGATGAACAAACGTGTCATATGACTCATCATTATTTCTAAAGGAAGAGTGTCCAGGTGAATCTTGAGTAATCATCTACAATAACAAATGCATAGAAATTTCCTCCAAGACTAGAAGGAGTAATTGGACCAAATAAATCAAGGTGCAGCAATTCTATAGGTCTAGAAGTAGATCTAGAAGTAAAAACCATGCCCTTAGATTTGAAAGATGTTCTAGTTTGTTTGCCTAATTGACAAGCATCACAAATGTGATCTTTTTCAAACTTTAGGTTTGGCAAACCACGAACCGAGTCTTTCTTAGACAATTTAGAAATAAGGTGCAACTTGCATGTCCAAGCCTTCTATGCCATAACCAACTAGAATTATCAACAGAAACTAAGCATATATCTAGGTTATACATATCAGAAAGGTCTACTAGGTATATATTCTCAAACCTTTTTCCAACAAATAAAGTTTTGTTATCATATATATTCTGAACTTCACAATAAGAGGGTTCAAAGATCACTCTTCTATTTTTATCACAAATCTGACTCACACTTAACAAACTTACACTTAATAAGTTATAATGTAATCCTTCTACTAAGCATACATCTTCTATTGAGGGATTAGAACCTACCACACCAATACCAATGATTTTACATTTCGCTTTACCTTTTCCTTTGTCTCCAAAGCTCACTATACCTTCCTTTTTCTTTTCTAATCTAGTGAATTTCTTTCTATCAAGAGTCATATGTCTAGAGCAAGAGCCGTCCATGTACCACATTTCTGTTTCAGCTCACCCCTTAGGCACACCTGAAAAAATCACGCAGATTTAGGTACCCAACTCATATTGGATCCCGAGGGTTAAAACATGTATATTCAGCTTACTATGATTTTTCTTTCTGTTGAGACTCTTAGATTTTTTATGTTCTAAAGTCACAACATTAGAAACAGCATTTTTCTTATTAGAAATCTATTTAAGGCCAAATTATTTTAAAAATGGTCAAACGCACCAAAGCGATTCTAGGTAAGGGAATTGGGTGCGTCGGCCCATTGGAAGCCGATGCCAGGAAAATTTGGCCTCTTTTAACCTACGATTTCTAATTTATTTTAATTAGAGAAGCCAAATTATTTATTTAAACCCAACCCGAATAAATCGAACTGAGTTCCTATCTCTATAAATAAGATCTTTGCATGTAAATAAGATCTTTGCATGTAAATTTTTGATAAAAAGCATCTTTCAAATGATTACATTCAGTTTTTAACTTTCTAAAATCCTCCTTTAGAACTTTATGCTTTTTAACATGCTTTTCAAATTCAATGCAAAGGTTATTATAAGTATCTAAAAGATCATTTTAAGATTTAGGTTCAGAAATACTTACATTGCTTTCTCCACGGTTTTGGCTCGTTGCATCTGTTTCATTACTTTCAGCTTTCTATGTTAAAGCTAGAGTACTGATTTCCTTGGAGTCAGAATTGATAGTGGCCATTAGACAAATATTTACAGTTTCTTCTTGGTCACTTTGGCTATCAGAATTAGAAACATCTGAATCAAATTAGAAAACATCTGAATCATTCTAAGTTCAACCTCACACCAAATGGCCTACTGTCAGGATATGATGGTTTCAGCTTTTCTTTCTTTGAGACTTATCCTTTTTTAAGCTTTAGCGGACATGTTAGGCTTGAAATATAGCCTTAGGCTTTGTTTGCAACTTATAACGAAATTACACTTCAAGAAGGTTCTTGGTCTTTGGCAAGTTTGCTAATTTTTAGGTGAAAAGTTCTTTTTAATAAATTTTTTCTATGGCCCTACCAACATGCTTATTTATTAGAGAAACTTTTTGAAAGTCTTTTAAGCATCAAGTTCTATCATCCAACTAATCAAGAATCAGAAAGAACGTTTTACTCACGTAGAAACTACCTTTCAAAAGCCAGTCTTTCTCCTTCTATAGTCCAAAGAAAGACTTTTCCAATCCTTCTGAAAACAAGAGCTCCTATCAGTATAATTAATGGGAAGAATAACGGGAGGAGTCTCTTTGATAATCTACATAACCCAGTTCTCCTATAGAATCCCATTTTTGTAGCTAGAAAATTTAATTTTAAAGGATTAATTCTTAACAAGGCCTCATCTTTTTGAAAATTTTCCTCTACGAGAGAGTTCTCAAGATCTACTATATTGGTGAAATCTAAGAAATTTAATTCAGCTATAGTCCCTCTCCTTCTTTTTCATACTAAACATTTTCCATATTCCTCTCCAAAGGATATTAATCCTGGACTTTCCTTCACTCTATCTGTCCATCAAATAAGTAACTCTAAAGTTTTCTAGACTTCTGTTGCTGAATTAACATCCAGTCACTATGAGTCGGATAGGTTATGAGTAAGAGATATTAGACAGGTATTGTTTTAATTCCTGTTTGGATCTAACCTACACAGGATAGAGAAAAGAATTTTAATAGCTTTTCTCATTTATAGAAATATCATTCCAATCACCGTTCAGTATATCTTCTTCTGTTTTCTAACTCTCTCAATTCTCATTTTCTACAGTTTTCATAGGAATACGAGGACCAGTAATGACGTTCCTCCAGCAGTTTATGTCAACTGATTTTATGAAATTTTCCATTATGATTTTCTAGTAAGAGTAATTAGAACCATTAAACAAAGGTGGTCTAGAAACAAACTGACCTTCTAAAGATGTAAAAGGAAGTGGGGCTGTCATGGGATCTTTCTCTCAAGCTGTTAAGCTTCGGTAAGTCAAGAGCCAAAACCGTGATACCAGATTGTGGGTCCTGTATACGTATGGCACAATCCAAGAGGGGGGTGAATTGGGTTTTCTAAAAATTAAAATTTAACTATCAAAAACAAAATTAGAATTCTGTTGCAGCGAAAATAGAATGCATTTGTGAGCAAAATTAGAATTCTGTTGCAGCGAAAATAGAATGCATTTGTGAGAGTAAGTTATTAAGATTAGAACTTCCTCACAAAGCTCTATGCAAAAAATAGAAAGATTTTGTAAAGAACAGCTATTGATTAGAACTGCTTCACAATATCTTAATCAATTTCAAAACGACTTTATGAAGAAAAGTTATTACCTTTTTGAGCTACCTCATAAAGTTTAGACAGATATTAAAGAGTATGTGAGAGACAGTTATTGAATTTGTAAACTATTTCACAAAGCTTTAATTAAACTTAGAAAACTGATTAAAAACCCAAGATTAAAAACCCAAAAATTGTAGTAAACTTAGAAAACTGATTAAAAACCCAAATTGTGAAATACACTGAATCTAGAAGAACAAAATAGAACTTGGTATTTTCACAATGCAGAAATCCAGAATTCTAATGTTCGATAAAGATAAAGCTTATTCGAGTTTAGAACAACAAAATTATTAACAACTTAGCATTTCTAAAAGATTAAAAGAAGTGTAAGTAAAATGGTATAAAGCAGAGCTTTAGAAAATAAAAAGATTAACACAACGATTCATAGTGGTTCGGCACTAACTCACCTACATCCACTCCCCAAGACTCATTTTGAGATTCTCTACTATGTTATCTCTTTTTAAGTGTAAGAGACAAACTAACAGTACAAGGCAATAGATCAACACCCAGATCTACCCTTTGTCCCAATAGATTTTCTAAAGGTTCTAGTCGACCTCAACCCTTTTTCTTTTTGCAAAGAACAGAAACTCAAATCAAGACATTAGAATCCCACGAAAGGAGAAGGTCGCTTGATAATCTATTTCACAATAACTTTTCACTTAAGCTATTACACAAAAGTTTTTCCAATAAAAACCTTTGTACAATAGATTACAGAATCTATATAGATAGAGAGAAATGCAAATGTACGAAAAACAGAAATCAAGATTAAAAAACCGTTTTAAAGAACATGACTGTTTTTCAAAAGAAGTTGTTATAAAATTTTTCTTTTCTCTTAAAAATAATTCATGAAGCAATAAGATGAAAAGAAATAAGGGGGTTAAGAGCAAGTTTTAAAATAATCATTAGATAGGAAAAGATGAAAAGAAATAAGAGGCTATAGAGCAAGTTTGAAGAAGATATTAAAATATTTTATCAATGAGATCTATCCTCTTAAAAAATAAAACCACAGGCGTTGCCGGTTAATACAGGAGGGAAAGACTGTCCTTTTTTATGAAAGACGCCTTTTATAGAGAGGGATGAAAGTCTCGTTTTAGAAAGTAAAATCTTTAGTTTTTTAAATAAGAATTTTGACTTCCCAAAACTAGGAGATTCGGAGATCTTGTTGTCAAAAACGTTTTGAGTCAAAATCTTTTCTTTTAAGGTAAGCGAATAAAAGTAAGATTTTGGACTTTCTTTAAAAATAGTTTCCGAATATAAAAATCTTTTTCAAAATATTGTTACCAAAAATGATTGAGTCAAAATCTCTTTCATTTAGGTAAGCGAATAAAAGCGAGATTTTTATAAAGATAGTTTCCGAAAATGAGACAATCTTTTTCAAAAATTTGTTACCAAAAATGATTGAGACAAAATCTCTTTCATTTAGGTAAGTGAATTTAAGAACGAGATTTTTGACTTTTAAGAAAACTTTTCGAAAATTATTTTTGAGAAAGATTTTGAAAATACTTTTGATAAAAAGAGAGAAGAATTAATTTTGTGCTTATAAATGAACATTCTCTCTATCCTACAATAAATCCAAAAAAAAAAAAAAAAAAAATTATTCACATGGTCTTCATGTCTTCAATTATTCTTGGATTTGTAGGAAATTTGCCTTGTTTATTATTTTCCATATTTAAACATAAATAAATCTGCACTAAAATATATGAGCCACAAAAAATTAATTTAATTTGTTTTGCTTCATCATCAAATCTCAAGACCAAAATCTCAAGACAAAATTGACCCTTGAGCCAACCACCCATGTTCCGGTGTGCCAACGACAACGGCCGTATCCAGAGCTCTAGACTTGAAACCTCTCCTCACACGCTTGTCGCGCTGTTACTGCTGCTGCAAGAATAAAGCACAGTTTATGAATAAAACATACGGGGGCAAAGCCAAGAATAGAATACAATGGATAAGAAAAAAAAAACTCACCTGTACCGGGACAGTGCCCTGGGCTCCGTCCAACTCCTCGACCTCAGCAAAAGGATCAAACTCGGTCGGAGGAGGGACATGGACTAGGAGCTCAAAAGGATCAAACTCGGTCGGAGGAGGGACATGGACTAGGAGCTGTGTCCGCACAAATACAGCATAAGTGCCAGGCACAAAAGCTACTAAATGATCTGTGGCAGCTGACTCTCTCTAAGCAGCTGCGATATCTTGCTCCAACCATATGGACTGGTGGACAGCATGTAATATGGGACATCATGGGGAACTCTCCTCCAATCTGGGCCAAGCTCCCACTCATACACCCTCTCACCGAGGTAATACATATCATCGAATAGAGCCGAAAGGAGGAAACCTCTGTGATGATAGACGACAGCTGCCTAAATGAAATTGGGAAAGTCAGTTGCATCTCCCCGCGAATATCTCTCTATATGTAATAAAAAAGAAGAAGAAAAGAATCAAAAAAGGAAAAGAAAGAAAAAAATAAAGAAGAAAACAAGAAAAATAAAGCAAAAAAGAAAAGAAAACGTGATAAGCAAAGGGAAGTAGCGACTCACCCGATCCTAGCTCGAGCCATTTAGCAACTGGTGGAACATCACTACATCTGAGGTAGTATGAGAATACCTCCTATTGTAATGCCATGCTCGGCCTCGAGGAAGAGTTCTTGCATTAACATCACCCTCGAAGCCGAACAAACTAGGCATGGGGAGGACTTTGTGCTCACAGGCCCAAATCTATATGAAAAATAAAGCAGAAATCAGTAAACATGAGGAAAAGCAAGAATACAAGCAGAAAGTAGTGGATAACTAAAAATATGATTTTGTACCTCAATAACCTGCTTGTAGTTGACCTTCAAGTGCGCCTCGCGGACACACAGGTCCATGTCGTAGTACAGATAAGACAGAGCAGCAGCTCCCTAGTTGAACTGCCTAGTGGCATCCAGGTCCTGAAGTGTTGGTAGCAGCGCCAAATCTGCATCGTGACCATGGTTCGTGAATAAGGTAGTTGAAAACATATAGAATAAATAGGCCTGAGTTACCACGTTCACGTCCATCTTCGCCACTCACTCCCAAGGCATCTCCTGACAGTGAGCACGAATGCTCTCATACCTGACTCTATGATTAAAATGGTGGGCTCCATGCCAATAGCAACTCGGAGGCTTGCCCGCAGGCTTGGACGGTCTAGTGTCCTCATCCTGTCATCAAAAACCATTGACCGACCTCCAAACAGCAGTCCCGTGATAGTAGCAAAATCAATTGGTGTGATAGTCATCTCGCCGAATGGTAGATGGAAAGCATGTGTGGTGTCCATCCATCGGTCCATCAATGCCAAAATGCAGAAAACCAGAGTTCGCCCCTGCACCCAAGGAAGGGTATCCACAAAGCAACCGAAGCCTGCATCCTAGACACGCTCCTAGACGCACTCGGGCAATCGATCAAACCATTCACCGGCCGCAAAGTGTTGCCACCAGATTTCTCGTGCATCGCGCCCTTCTGCAAAAATAAACCACTATAACTATGCTAATATAGTGCAAAAGCACTTTTTTTTTATGTATTGATGCAGTAAGCAAGAGAAAAAGGCAAAAAATCACACAAACTAATGTGGGTCTCGTATACGTATGGCACAACCCAAGAGGGGGGTGAATCGGGTTTTCTAAAAATAAAAATTTAACTTTCAAAAACAAAATTAGAATTCTGTTGCAACGGAAATAGAATGCATTTGTGAGAATAAGTTATTAAGATTAGAACTTCCTCATAAAGCTCTATGCAGAAAATAGAAAGACTTTGTAAAGGTTCATAAGTCATATGCAAGAAAATAGAAGACTTTGTAAAGAGCAGAACTATTGGATTAGAACTACCGTGTTCAATAATATCTTGAATCAATTTCAAAACCACTCCTATGGAGAAAGTTATTACATTTTGGAACTCTTCAATAAAGTTTTAGACAAATATTAAAGAGTATGTGAGAGACAAGTTTGTGACATCCTATCGCGGAGTCGATGTTCCTTGCATAGAGTCAGTAGTCGAGTTTGAGTTCGAGTTGAAAACCAAACCCGGTTGGGGTAGAATGAGAATTATAAGTGACTTATTTGATTTGAGAGAAAAAAGGTAAGTTAAGGGAGAGGATTTATTTGCATTACAAGATTAAGCATTGGTAGTAAGTTGGTAGCAGATCAAGCTTGGGTATTAAGTTGTAGTCTTTTGACAATAGAGGTATCATTTCATAAGTTTCCATCATTTATCTTGATTTTGTGATGGCCTACCCGTAATCATCATTTTCACTTTCCCATTGTTCATCTTTATCTTCATCTTCTTCATCTCCTTCCTTTCCTTTATTTCTCCATCCATTTAGGCAACCTCAATTTTTCAACAAGTAAGTAGACTATCTTGAAGCTTATGTATTCAACCTCTTTGAGTTATATTGTGGAGAATTTATAAGAATTCTGATGTGTATAGGAGAAGGGAGTTCAAAGCTTGTAGAGAAAAGAAGCTAGAACAGAGCTCAAGCTTTTGGAGTGGAGGTTTGATATCTCTTTTCATTTCCTATTTTCTTTGCATGGAATTTGTGTGGTGTGTTGATGCTGAGACAATATATTGCTTCATGTTGAGTGGACTGGTATTGGTGGAGAAAAACAGGGGAGGTCTTCATCTGATTATTGACCCAGTTAATGATGGAATTAGGAAGTGTCCATACGAAGAGGTTTTTTTGTTGCCTTTATGTGTTAGCTTTACAATGGGTTTTTGAATCATCCAAATTTGCTGAGTTGGTATATTGAGAGATTATGACCAAAAGAGTACAGACTGGCGCAGGTTGGAAACGCGTCGCGCGTTTGTCGCGACCTGCACTGCACAGGCTGGGAGAACACTCGCGCGCGCTCGCGACTTTGCTCTGCGCGCATTGCGCTCGCGACTTGTGCTTGAAACTCACTGACTTTCATTTTTCACATTACGCGACCGCGACTTTCATCTGCGCGCTCGCGACTTGTTCCTTTGGCCTGTGAGCGCTCGCGACCTTCATCGCGCGCTCGCGAGTTTGGCCTTGGAACTCACTGACTCTCAACTTGCACACTACGCGATCGCGACCTCCATGTGCGCGCTCGCGACTTTCACCTGAAACTCACTGACTCTCATTTGGCACTCTACGCGATCGCGACTTTCACTTACGCGCTCGCGACTTGTGCCCGATAACTCACTGTCTCTCATTTTGCACTGTACGCGCTCGCGACCGCTCAGCGACCTTGCCAAGGCGCGCCTCGGCGAACCTGGAATTTTCATGCACTTTTGGACTTCAATAATTCAATTGCCAATGTATTCCCTTTGCTTTACTTATATGCCTCCAATCATGTTGACATCAAAATCCAACATTAAAACATGTTATAAAGCAATCATCCAAGCATGCAAATGATATGAAAATCAAATAACCATTAATGAACATGAAGTCCATGAACTGTTAATATGATGTTTGGTTAGTAATTGTGTGATCCTATTGATACCAACATTATGCTCCATTGAGGTTAGGAGAACCAGTAGATAAGGATATGTCGTGACTGGATAGCAGATCTGCACTCATACAGTTGATAACTCCCAGCTACAGGCCGTTGAGTGGATAAATGAATTATAAGGCCATAGCAGCCAAGCATACAGTATTCATACAGTTTCATACAGTTTTTTTCGTTAATCACTTCGGTTTCAACTATTAACCTTAATGGAGGCCATTACAGATATCTTGACATAACATGCTGAATCATACAGTAATAATAAAGAGAAAGAAAAGACATCAACAGTAAAACTGAACATAATCATGATATGTGTGCTTCTCTGTGCTATATGTGTTTTACATGGTTCTTTTTACATATGTATGTGTTTTAATTTGTTTCTTTATATGTTTGAGATATCGCACTGAGCTTTTATATGCTCAGCAGCAAGTTAACCTGTTTTAACTCGGTCAGGTTTTTGAGACTTGGTTCCTAAAGAGAGTCCAACTTACAACAACTGCTGCAGTTCATCTGTAGAAGACATCGTCTTCGTCTTCAGGGTAGATACTCATGTTATCCTTTTTATGGCATGTACAGGGCACACAGTTGGGCCCATTTCATTTTGTAAACTAGTATCATATTTTGTAAATATAAAGTACATTATTATTGTAAACAGTATCAGCATGTTATTATATTCAATAGACATTATGATTTCAACATGACAGGACATTAAGTCAACCAGTTTGTAGCGTCTCGGCTCGGTTTATTCGGGTTTACGGGTGGACCGGGAAGGGATGTTACACAGTTATTGAATTTCTAAACTGCTTCACAGAGCTTTAAGTAAACTTAGAAATCTGATTAAAAACCCAAATTGTGAAATATACTGAATATAGAAGAACAGATTAGAACTTGGTGTATTCACAATGCAGAAGTCCAGAGTTCTAATGTTCAATAAATATAAAGCTTATTCGAGTTTAGAACAACAAAACAATTAACAACTTAGCATTTCTAAAAGGTGGAGGTTGAGGCTCCAATGCACCAAGTCAAGAGGTGTTGTTAAAGCAACTTGCAGACCACTTTTGACAGATTGGCAGGGGTGATACCGGCAGCACCAATAGTATGTAGAAAGAGAAAGGAAGCCCCCACTAGAGAAGCTTCGAAATATGGGGCAAAAGAAATTCAGTGCTCACAAGGATGATAGTTCCAGAAATAGCTGAGTATTGGTTAAGATGGGACATCGAGAGTTTTCTGGAACATTACAGTGTACACTAGAGGAGAAAGTTGGTTTGTTGCCACATCATATGCTTATAGAATGAGGCATATACAATGGTGGACTACTGTTTTAGGGCCAGCGAGTATCAAACAGAGC
The DNA here is from genome assembly GCF_014843425.1 of Jatropha curcas. The sequence continues at coordinate 5,905 of NW_023591204.1, read as the reverse complement.
AGGCGGACCTTGGCAAATTTTCTTGGGATGAATTCAAGAAAAAGTTAATCCACAGAGGCTTACCTTGATGCTCAGAAAGGGAAGGAAATTGCTTAATCCTTCGGCAAGAAAGAATGTTTTCGTTTCAGAAATATGAAAAGAGAATTCACAATGGCTCAGCAGGTATGGTAGGGATAAGTGGCTACAGAAGCCGAGAGGTGTAAAAAGTTTCAAGAAGGCCTGAACGATGAGATTCAGCATGGGAGTGGTAGCTTCCAGATTCAGAGAGTTCCTCAGCTTTGATAGAGGCAGCTCCAGGAGATAGAGCGACATTTCGGGCCAGTCAGCGTACCAGACGTCAGCGGTCTCAGCAGAGGAGAAGACCAAACTCAGAAGTGCACCCAGTCCACATCATCAAGAAAAGCAAGAGAATCAAAGAGGTGCTAGTAGTTAGCTGGTTTCTAGACCTTCCTTTTGCCAAGGCGCAGCTAGGGGTGCTAACATGCCTAGCGGTATCAGTTGTGGTAGTTCTGCCGGTGGTAGTCGAATGATAGTCGAGGTTCAGGCAGAGGAACTGGTAGAGGCACTGGTAGAGGTGCAGAGTCAGCCGGTTACTCTTTTCCACCTTGTGAGCATTGTGGCAGATAGCATGGTGGATATTGTTGGCTGGTGACTAGTAAATGTTGGATATACGGAGCATCAGACCATCAGAAGAAGGATTGTCCTAAGAGGGCAAAAGTTCCTACACAATTCATAGCAGGCAAAGGTAGGGGTGAGACCTCCGAAGGGTAGAGACAACAATCAGAGACTGTGGATAGACCCGATACCAGAGTTCCAGCAGGGTCTATGCTATGCGAGCCAGGGAAGATGAGGAAGCTCAGCTCCAGATGTAATAGTTAGTGAGTTTTTCTTTTGGTGTGATCATACAGTTTTCCTACTTGTTAATTGATCCTGGCTCATCTCCATTCATAAACCATTTAGCGTACCTAAACTTTGGTTTTAAAGGGGTAGAAGTTGCATATGTGAGTCCAGGGTAATGGTTAGTTGCAAATCCATTAGGCGATGTAGTAGAACCCATACAGTGGTCGAAGGATGTCAATTGTTATTCATGGAAGAGAGTTTCAAGGATCTGATGGAGTTACCATTTAGAGAATTTGCATGTTATTTGGGTATGGATTGGTTATCGAGACATCAGGCTCTCGTTGATTGTGCACAGGTGTGTTGCTAGTGAGACAATATATTGCTTTATGTTGAGTGGGAGGACTGGTAATGGTGAGAAAACAGGGGAGGTATTGAATAAATGAAGTAAATATTGAGTTTATGTTGAAACATGGGTTTTTGAATCATCCAAATCGGAGTTGTATATTGAGAGATATGACCAAAAGAGTAAAGACAGTGCAGGCTGGAAGAGCGCGCGCGAATTGTGTGATTATCCAGATGTATTTCCAGAACAGTTACCAGGGTTACCACCAAGGAGGGAAGTGGAGTTTACCATTGATGTCTATCCTGGAGCAGCACCAGTATCAATTGCACCTTACAGAATGGCACCAGCCGAGCTAAAAGAGTTAAAGATTCAGCTACAGGAGTTATTGGGACAAAGGCTTTATCGACCCAGTGTATCACCTTGGGGGAGCTACCGGTATTATTTGTTAAAGAAGAAGATGGATCATTCAGACTTGTGGCTATTGACTACAGACAACTGAACAACCGACATACGAATAAGTATCATTGCCCTCGAATCGATGATTTTGTTTGATCAGGCTAAAGTGCAGGTATGTTTTCTAAGATGACCTTAGATCGGGATAGCCATCAGTTGCGGATAACAGGAGAAGATATCGCTAAGATGCATTCAGGACCCGATATGGTCCACTAATGAATTTTTTAGTCATCCATCGGTCCTCACAGAATGCCAGCGGTTTTCAATGGGATCTCAATGAACCCGTGGGTGTTTCATTCATATCTGGATCAGTGTTGGTGGTAGTGTTTATAAATGACCATTTTGGTCTACTCCAAAGGATAAAGGTCAACATTAACATTTGCGGATTGTACTTCAGAACACTGAGGGATAAACGAGTTGTATGCCAAGCTCAGTAAAGTGTGAGTTTTTGGCTGGAGAAGTTTCCTTCTTAGGACAATGTGGTGTCATCTTGAGGGTAATCAGAGTGGATTCCTAAGAAGATTGAAGCGATTGTTGATTGGGAAGAGATTGGAGACCACCCAGAAATGTCACAGAAGTTTGAAGTTTTCTGGGTTTAGCCGGATATTACAGAAGGTTTGTAAAGGGATTCTCTATCATTGCATTACCTTTAACCAGATTATTGAAGAAAGCAGTTGTATTCCAATGGGATGATAGATGTCAGCAGAGTTTTAACACTTTGAAGACAAAATTGACTGAAGCACCAGTGTTGACTCAGCCAGTGTCAGGTAAAGACTTTGAGATTTATAGTGATGCCTCTCATATTAGGTTAGGATGTGTACTCATGCAAGACAGGAAAGTGGTAGCTTATGTTTCCAGACAGTTAAAGCCACATGAATTGAATTAGCCACATGATTGAATTATCCAACCCATGATTTAGAATTGGCAGCCATTGTTCTAAACATTTAAAAGTCATGGCGGCAATTTATCTTGTAACGGCGAAAAGTGTTCATTTACTACAAATCATCAGAGTTTTAAAAGTAATTACCGACACAGGAATTCAAGACAACGGAAGTGGATGCAAATTCTGGCTAATTATGATTATGTCATTAATTACCATCCGGGCAAAGCTAATGTGGTAGCTGATGCCCTTAACCGAAAATCATTATCTGCTTTGAAAGCACCAAGTAAGTAGAATTTCTTGAAGCTTTATGCTATTCAACCTCTAATTGAGTTATATCGTAGATAAGTGATAAGAATTCTTATTATAGGTGAAGTTGCAGAAGCACAGAAGAAAGATGCACAAACAGCACTATGGGTGAAACAAGTACAGGAAGATCATGATGGGAAATTCAGATTGGATGACAGTGGAGTCTTATTCTAGAAGACCGGGTTGTTGTACCACAAATAGGGGAGATCAGACAGAAGATTCTGCATGAAGCTCATAACAGTCCCTACACAATGCATCCAGGTAGTACCAAGATGGAAGGGCTACTGGTGGTCGGGCATGAAGAAAGACATCAAAAATGTTGTAACAAGATGTTAGACATCGGAAATGTTGTAATAAGATGTTTAACATGTCAACAAGTAAAAGCAGAACATCAACTGCCAGCTGGGTTACTTCATCCAATAACCGTGCCAACGTGGAAATGGGATCAGATCACGATGGATTTTGTTACTGGCTTACCTCAGACGCAGCAGAAGCATGATGCAGTATGGGTAATTGTAGACCGATTAACCAAATCTGCACACTTTCTACCAGTGAGGATGGACTATTCTCTGGACAAGTTAGCAGAAATTTATGTTAGAGAAATAGTTCGACTACATGTTAGTAGAAATTTATGTTAGAGAAATAGTTTGACTACATGGAGTTCCATCATCCATTATATCTGATCATGATCCAAGGTTTACATCGAAGTTCTGGAGTAAACTGCAGGAAGCATTAGGAACAAAATTGCATTTCAGCACTGCATTTCATACTCAAACAGATGGCCAGTCGGAGAGAGTAATTCAAATCTAGGAAGACATGATGAGATCATGTGTTATAGAATTTGAAGGCAGTTGGGACAAATATGTACATCTCATGGAATTTGCTTACAACAATAGCTATCAATCAAGCATTAAGATGGCACCATATAAAGTGTTGTATGGTAGACAATGCAAGACTCCTGTGTGTTGGACAGAACTTAGTGAGAAGAAGATTTTGGGTCCAGATTTGGTTAGAGAAACAGAAGAGAAAGTGGAAATCATCAGAAAACGGCAGAAAGAAGCAAGTGATCGACAGAAGTCCTATGCTGATTTAAAGAGAAAAGACATTGAGTATACGGTTGGTGAGAAAGTATTTCTAAAATTTTCACCATGGAAAAAGATTCTAAGGTTTGGACGAAAGGGTAAGCTTAGTCCTAGGTTCATTGGTCCATACGAGATTGTTGAACGTGTAGGACCATTAGAGGGACCATTAGCCCTATCGCGCCTAGCGTTAGCCTTCCCACCTTAGATGAATTCGATAATGTCTTTCACGTATCCATGTTTAAGGGAGATACAGATCAGCGACCCATGCACATGTGTTATCAGGCAGAAGAGATTGAAATTCAGCCGGATCTCACTTATGAGGAGAACCAGTTCAGATTCTAGCAAGAAGGAAAGATTAAAGACATCTGCGGAACAAGAAATAACATTGGTAAAAGTTTCTTTGGAGGAAAATTCATAAAACAGAAAGAAGCAAACTTGGAAATCCGGACACCGATGCGAGCAAACAAGTAATCTGCATTTGTTCACAACAGGTGAAAACTTCGGGACGAAGTTTATTTAGGAGGGGAGAAATTTGTTTCTACCGAGTCGAGTCCTTGCAAGAGTCGAGTAGTCGAGTTGATCGAAGTTGAACCAAAACCCGGTTGGGGTAGAATGAATTATAAGTGGACTTATTTGATTGAGAGAAAAGAGTAAAGTAATAAAGGGAGAAGGATTTAATTGCATTAAAAGATTAAGCTTGGGTAGTAAGTTGTAGCCTTTTCACATTGAGGTCTCATTTAAGTAAGTTTCACATCTAGTTTTGATGGCCTCCGTGAAAACCATTTCACTTTCCCATTTTTCATCCTTATCTTCATCTTTTTCATTTTCTTCCTTAAGTTCTTCCACCATCCTTTTTAATTTTAATGGGGTAGTAAAGCTTACTTCAATTTCTCTTCTATCCAAGTTAAGTAAACCTTCTTGAAGTATTATAATTGAATCCTTTGGTGCTCATATTTTTAGCATCTTTATAAGAATTTCTTATTTATAGGTGAAGGAAGTTCTGAGTGTAGAAAAGAAGAAGCTAGAAGAGCTCAAGCTTTTTAGAGTAAAGGTTTGAATATCTTTTTGTCATTTTCTATTTTCTTTTGCAATGGAATTTTGTGTGGTGTGTTGATGATGAAGCCAAATATATTGTTTCATGTTGCAATGGGAGGACTGGTATTGTGAGAAAAACGGGGAGGTCTTCATCTTGATTTTGGGACCCCAGTTTTAATGATGGAATTAAGGAAGTGTCATAGAAGAGTTTTTTTATTCTTGTAATGTGTTAGCTTTACATGGGTTTTTGAATCAATCAAAATTGGGAGTTGTATATTGAGAGATATGACCAAAAGAGTACAACTGCGCAGGTTGGAAACGCGTCGCGCGTTCGCGGACCTGGCACTGCACAGGCTGGGAAACACGTCCGCGCGCGCTCGCAATTTTGCTCTGCGCGCTCGCCGACTTGTGCTTGAAACTCACTGAACTTTCATTTTTCACATTACGCGACCGCGACTTTTCATCTGGCAGCGCGTCGCGACTTGTTCCTTTGGCCTGTGAGCGCTCGCGACCTTCATCGCTTTCTCCGCGAGTTTGGCTTGGAACTCAACTGACTCTCAACTTGCAACCAAAACGATCAGCGACCTCCATGTCGCGCTGCGACTTTCACTGAAAACTCACTGACTTCCTAGTTTGGCAGCTCTACGCGATCGCGACTTTCCACTTACGCGCTCGCGACTTGTGCCCGATAACTTCACTGTCTCTCATTTTGCACTGTAACGCGCTCGCGACCTTGCCAAGGTGCGCTCGCGACTTGGATTTTCCATGGCTTTTTGGACTTCATATTCAATGCAAGTTGTATTCCTTTGCTTAACTTATATGCCTCCAATCAATGTTGACAATCAAAATCCAACATTAAAACATGTATCACAGCAACATCCAATGCATGCAAATGATATGAAATCAAATAACCCATTAATGAATCATGAAAGTCATGAACATGTTAATATGATGTTGTGCTTA
>NW_023591203.1:0-66999 GCF_014843425.1 Jatropha curcas | reverse complement strand
AATTTGACCTACGAAATAAAATAGATTTAAGGACAAATGTTTCTAACGAACCATCCAAAAATATGTCAATGTTGTCGTATATGTTTTTAAACTAGAGGAACAGTATAGTAACTTATGGCAAATTATAGAACTAAAATTATTATTTATTATCTTTACTTTAACTTTCAGCAAGCCGCGTTTGTAGTCCAACGGTTAGGATAATTGCCTTCCAATCAATAGACCCGGGTTCGACTCCCGGCAAACGCATGCTTTTGTGTTTTTACTAAATTTCCTGATACGGCATCGTTCAGTAGTATTTAATTTTTAGGTTAAATATCAAATTGGTGCCTGATTTTTTTTCCCCTTCGTCTGATTAGATTGTAAAAGATTTTTTTTTTTTTTGGCCAAATTGACTCTTTAAGTTTTAATCACAGAACAACTAAATTCAAATTTCTTCACAACTTCTGTATCTACTATATAACCATTTTTTAATTCAAAAAATTAATTACTCATACAAAATAAATATAAATGGAGAAAAATATTTGATTAAAAGCAAATAATTACAAATTAAAATTCTAAGAACTCTAAATTGATATTAAAATATGAATATTATGATTAATTGTGATATTATTACTTATTCATGGTTCATTATATTTAATTTATGTATATTATTTTTCAATTTTAGTCGTGAGATAATTTGGATTTAATTGGCATAAAATGAAAAGGTTAAGGATCAATCTAGTACAAAGAGTTTTTTAAACATGATTGCACACCAATTACAAAAGTTCAAGGGCGAATTTAACATTTGTCTTTCAAATATCTCCTTACGACATCCTTCTATTATTAATTAGTTAACTTCTTCAAATGAATGCCGTTTTTAGCGAAAAAGACAAAAGTGGGCCTTGAAATATAACCAAGTGCCAAGCTAGATATTTACGTGCCAAAACCAACCAGGACCTCAAAGAGGGTATTCTCGTAAAAAAATATCGTCACTATTTAAACCCAAATTCTGCGGCTGAAGTCATTTCTAGAACCGTAACATTTCGACCTCATGTGCGCTTAAAAAACTCTTCTGCTCAGCAATACCTTATTCTCTTCTCGGTTCATGGCTGGCACGTGCACCTCCATCACGCGCCACGTGATCGGATCCACCACCGTCGAACTATCCAGAACCGCCAACCATTGCGGAGCTTCGTTTTCGGCCAGGATCTCGATGAAGAACAGTGGGGCTTCCGCCATGTCCGGCCACCGGGAGCTTGCAGCTGTAGCGACAGCTGAGGGTCCGTCTTGCATATACGTTGGTCCTATTGATAGTGCAAGTAAAGAAACCCTAGAAGCTCTGTATCGTCAAGTGAGATTCTACAGATTTTAATTTGTTGTCTAATTTAATGCAATTTGTTCATGGATGGATTTTTCTTTTCCGTGTTTGGTTGCCGAGAAAATATATGAAATATAATTAATAGAATTTAAAATATATATGTAAGGAAAATTCAAAGGGAATTTTGCCTATCCGTAACTTTTATAATTTATTTTACCTTTTTTTTTTTTTTTGCTTTTTTTTTTTTTTGCCCTTTCTTTAGGTAAGCAACAAAGATATTACGTTGAACTTTAAGGTCTCCTATTATTTCTTTGCGAAATTCTTAGATGAGTATGATATTGACTCCGAATATGGAAAGTGATGTTTTTACCTTTTTTTTTTTTTTTGCCCTTTCTTATGGATAAGCACAAGATATTACGTGAACTTTAGGTCTCCTATTATTTTCTTTGCGAAATTCTTAGTGTGAAACTTTGACTCCGAATAATGGGAAAGTGATGTATGGTATTGGATTGATTTTGTTTTTAGGCACGGGATGCGTATTACAGTGGTGAACCTTTGATAGTTGATGACATGTTTGATAGAGTAGAGGTAACATCATAAACTTTTTTCATTGGATTGAATTTCGAAGTTTATGGTGATTTTATTGTTATTAATTTCAATGAATGATTGAAGCAGTTAAAATTGCGGTGGTATGGCTCAAAATCTGTGGTCAAGTATCCCCGTTGCAGTATTAGGCGACAATCCACTTATGCAGATGCTGAGGTAATTGTCTTTAGAATCTTTTAAAGAAAATTTGAACTGTGTCAATATCTTGTCAATTTCACAAATTGGTCTATTTCTTTTAACTTCTTTGGCTGATTAGAAGGCCATAGTCTCAATTCCCACCATACTAGTGATAACTTCCATCTTAATGGTGAATTTTGGAATCAAATTTGAGTTTCCTTACTCCTTGTACCCTTGTAAAAGCATGAGGAGATTAAACAGGCTAAGCCTGATTGGCATTCTTTGTTCATTTTAGTGTGCCTATCGACAAGAAAGAAATGTTGAAGTTCGAGGAAATCTTTTATTATTATAAGGCATTTTCTTTTTTTTCCTCCATATGCATGGTTCATTTAGTTTGTATTTAGTTCTGTAGTAGGGTTGAGCTTTTTTCTTTCTTTTTTTCTTTTTTGTTCCCTGTATAGTTTTTTTCCTCCACTTGAAGATTGATTGACATGGCTGTAGGGCAGGAAGATGTATCACAGGTTTTTGCATTAGCAAGCATATGGATCATCTTTCTTGCATTTGGAAGTTCAGTGCTTGTTGGACCCATTATCTATACTGTTGTTCTAGCTTATCAAGAAGCAGTTAGCTCAGGAATTTCTCAAGGAACCCAAGGATCTATAATTCAATTTCTTGCAACAGTGAATGGCATTCTCTTCATGGCAGTGGGATCTTTGATTGGCTATCCAATTACATCATCCTCTGGTAATAATCTTTATCTGACGCTTATTTTACTCCGCAATTCCTGGAATGAGTAAGTCATTTGGTTAAAAAGTTGACTTTCTTTGGGGTAAATCCTCCCCCTCACTCCATCCATTCGCCAAAACAAATAAATAAAGTGCTGAAAAATATGAGAACTTTGATACATAAATGCTGGAAGGAATATATAATAGAAACTAACTCATCTGGGGTAATGACAAAGTTGAACTTTTTGAGTGGGTAAAGAGCACCAGGAGATCGTTTTTCAACCAAAATGTAAAGTTAGGAGAAGATAAGCTATGTGGAAGTATAAATATTTCTGGTTTGGTATTCATTGGTTAATCTTGATATTAGAGAACTTATGTGATTCTTTACTCAGTTATTTCATTGAAACATTATTTTTTCACTCACACTCCCAATGCATAGTGATGTATGATGCTTTTATTGCAGGCAAATCTCAAGCAATTGATGAGTTTAAGTCAAGATATAGAGCTTGTTTTTTATGCAATGAATTTCATAAACTTTATGGAATTTTTATATGAATATATATTTTCATGTTTTGTGTTAATAAAAATATGTCTAGAATTATATATTTTTAATTCTCCACAATTGGTTGTGTTTGACTCAAGTCCTATTAAAAACTAATAGAATTTGGAAATGAACTTTACCCTTCATAAGGGCACAAGCTATTAAACCTAATGAATTCTATTCTTAATTCAAGCATGCAAATTTGTTTGCAAAAAAATGAATTATATGTAGATTTATTTCAAAATACTATGTTATTGTACAGACTTCAGATTTAAGTATTCAAATTAAAGCTTATTTGTGATAGAGAGGCGAAATCGGTTGCTGTATATAAACCTACAGACAAGTACTGCAGCAGTAGATGAAAGAAGGGGAAGGGAGGAAACAAAGAGGAAAGGAGTAAAAATTAGACACCTAGGCATTCAAAATTTAATATTTGTATTCTATTGATCAAAACCTAAGAGCTGGTTATATGGATATTTCTAGGCCTGATACTTGATTGTACTTGGTATTCCTACTAGTATTTATAAACTTGAAATGGTGGGCCCAATGTCTCCTTAATAGGAAAGTACACAATATTCCTTTTTAGTATAAAATTTTTCTTTGGAGTCAAAATTTTCATAATTATACGAGAAGAAAATTAAAATCCTTTAATATTTTCTTTCCTTAACTGCATTACAGTTAAGGTGCTCCAGGGCCTATGGAGGAAAGACTTGGTGGCACTTAAGGGGGCATGCCCAAATTGTGGGGAAGAGGTCAGTTATATCGCATATTACCTTGTATTTATCTTTTTCACTTATTGTTCCCATTATGAAAAGAAGAAAACCTGAAAGCTTCCACTCTTGCAATATCTTACTGAGCACTATCAGGAATAATCATGATATAACTTGTAATTTTTCCTCCCATCATTTTGATTTTGGCATCTGTTTACAGGTGTTTGCATTTGTGAAATCAAATGAGCCTAACAACTCGCCGCATAGAGCAGATTGTCATGTATGTGAAAGCTTACTAGAATTTCGAACGAAGGTCGAGGTAATTTCTTCTGTTGCCCTATTCGAAATTGATACTGAAATTCTCATCTACTTTGCTCGATATTCAAATAGCAACTCCTTACACTGAAAAAATTACAATCTATGGTTTCTTTTAAAAAATTTATTTACCTAATAAGAAATAACAAATTTAATGTTGCTTCATGCAGCAAACAGCTTCGAGGCTGGGTAGACAATGGGTCCATGGTCGCATTTATCTTGTGTCACGAAGACGACATAGATGGAAGTAAAAGCTGAGCAAATTCATTCGATTGCAAAGCAGCCGATATAATGATTCTTTGCAGACTTTTTTCATTTGGCATGGGGAAATGATTCTGAAATGGCATCTCTTGCAGACAAATAACAGTTGAAAATTGTATATTGTAGTCCGTAGAAGTACATTTTCCTGGAAATTTATAATCAGAATGTAGAATATATGGCATGAAACGGATTTTCAGGGCATTTATCTCGCCATTGCAACTTCCTGTTAGATTTAATCTCTATGTTTGATTATTGGTGCCACTGGCATAAGTTGAGCTTATTACATTTGTTCAATTACCTGTTATACATTTTGAATCGCCTCGCTACAATTTGTTTTCAGATGATAAATGGTATTTGATAATATAGCCAACTAAAAGAATTTCAAATCTACGTTTGAAAATAAGTTGGCATTTCTTACCAAATGTTGAATCAAAATCTTTTGCTAATACAAATTCATTAAAATCATAGTCAAAACAAGTATTTCTAGCAGATCATAAACTTCACGTTGCTATATCTTGCCAGTGCATTTATGAAGAACCGTTGAATTAAAACATCGATTTACCATCAATGAAAAATTAGCATTCCCATGCATAGCAAAAACAAGATGTTGCATAATCAAAGCGTAGTCAAGTCATAATAATCGCCAGTAAAGAACTTTCTCATTCTTGTTTTCGGGATGGCATAAGTAATGGTGCCTCGTACAACTGACTAAGATAACACCACGCTTTGAAATGGCGGAGGAACCCAAATTTGTATACCGAGCAAAATCAGAAGTGCGCCAAGCTGTATACTAGAACCCATGAGAGCTGTGAACATTAAATAGAGAAAAGACAGAGTTTGTTAGTTATGGGAAAAACAAAAGCTACCCTTTTTCTAATTTAACATGCTTTGAAGATAGAATTGGCCTTGAAAGAGTAATGAAGACGAGAGACTAGTTGCTGTTTTGGTATCATTTTTGTTGTTGGTTTCTGTTTTATATGCTAAAATTTGTTACTTAAAGAAAATGGCCAGATGAAATGGAGGAAAACCACTTTTATGGTTTTCACTTCTCATGGCAAATTATTTTTCTGTTTTAAAACCCTAAACAAAAGTAAATATATCTTTAAAATATAATTTTCTTTTAAATTTGAGAAACAAAAACCAAAAACTAAATATAACAACCATATTGAGCTGGGCGTTACCAGAAAGAGAGTAAAAGAAGCAAAAAGCCCCTCTTGGAGGAGAGCTCCATGACCACCAAACTCTTCTTCATCAACCTTTAATATCATCGAATAATAGCCATATACGATCCCAGAGGATATCAAGAGAAAGCTGTCAAACCACAATCAGCAACAAGCTTTAGCAAAGAATTTACCATAGACACTGGAAAACTACAAAATTTTAGAAATTCAACCACAAGAAAAGTTTTCGAAAGTGAAATGTCTGCATATCTAGAATACAAACCAGAACCAACTACATTTCAGAACACAAATTAAGTTTAATTTAATGGAAGAATAGTTCCTAAGGATTTTAGCTAAAGAATCCACAACTATTTCTCAAACATCTAGAATATTTACCCCCTATAAGTTACAATAAAGGCTTCAAACAGGAAAAAGTGAATCCTCCAGACATATTTTATCTAAAGCTCTTTATTCCCTAAGTACATTCCAATAAGTACATAATTAAGCTTAAGTTGCGGGAAGTCCAGCCCCCTGAGGGTTCAGAGCAAAGCGAACGGCAAACTAGTAGTAGTACTTAAAACTTTCAATCCCTTCATCCTTACGAGCACGTAATAAAGTTCCCAAATAGGAAAAAAGTATCTTCAGGCTTTTTACAGCTGATGCACATGATTCTAGAGGTACATCTTCCTAGGTTAACCCATACAATTTTTGAAACTCAAGCTCCAATAACAAAATTAACTTGAAAGCTTACAATTGACTCTGCCAGCATTACTGTGTTACCCATAAGCTTTTTAGAACTCAAGCTCCAATAACAAATGTTGGATGATAATAATCAATAACATTTGACTACTGCTAGCTCCATTGGATCATAGCCAGTACTAATGTTGGATAATCATCAAATGATGGAATCCCACAAACAGTTAGCTCTAAGAAAGATACAGATATATGTAACATTCCCCTTCCACTAGGAGCCCATGACCTAATGGAGGAACCATGCAGAATATGACATATAGAGAATTTTTCGTCAACAACGTATATCTAGAGCAAACATCAAATGTTCAAAAAATTTAGTTTTAAAATACTTTTAAATTTTTAAAAAATAAGCAAAAGAGCATGCAAGAAAATCTGAAATTTTTGAATTCACAAGATACTAGCACATATAACAGCTAGAAAAATATCTAAAGTTTCATTGCTCTGGAGTCTCCTTATTGAGATGTATAGAGACCTTCTAATATGCTCAATATTCATGTTTATTTACATTAACTTTTCCATTTATAGCTCCTAAAATGCTCTAAACATCAGATTCTCAGAGTACTGAAGCTGGAACAAGCAAACTTAGCCACAGCACAGTAAAATTGTTCATTGATATCCAAAAGCACATCTAAAACTGGTGATGGACCTGGTGATTTTAATATGTTATATTTGAGGGGTAAAAGAAACTTTAGGAAATTTATTAACATTAATTTAATAACTGTCTTTCATAGAAACCATAAACAATAAAAGAACATCTCAGCTTGATTTTATATACAATGGAAATACCCGGAGTCATGTTCGATAACTAAATAAACTAACATAAATTCTGATCACAACTAACATGAAATCACAGCTTGATTTTATATCCAGCCAGATCAGTTATGAATGAGATAGTTGAAAGTATCAAATTGAATGGCAACCAAATACAGCATTTTCAAAAAAAAAAAAAAAAAAAAAAAAAAAAAAAAAAAAAAAATAGGTTGAAAGTAATCAAATTGAATGGCAACCAAATACAGCATTTTCAAAAAAAAAAAAAAAAAAAAAAAAAAAAAAAAAAAAAGAGGAATTATGTACCCATCTATATAGATGAAACCGATTAGAAGGGTCCTACAAGTTGAAACTTACAGGCCAATCCAAATACCTCCAACCCAAAGGTATAGCACCCCAAAGCAATTCCAAAATACAAGGGCCACAAATTGCCTAATCCAGTGCAAGACATACCCAATTGAATCCTGAGAAAAAAAAAAAAAAAAGGCCATTTAATCATCAATCAATGACTAAAAAAAAAAAAAAAAAAGCCATTTATCATCAATCAATGACTTCATATATATCACAATAACACTCTTTTGCTAAAGCAGCAATTCATCCTTTTGCACTCAAGAACTTCATATATATCATAAATCACTAAAAAGTAGTCCACAATTCTATGTGTATTAATGGGTTTAACTCCAAAACCTCTACTAAGCTAAATATATCACAATAACACTCTGTGTTGACTGCACTACTGGAACTAGCACTTAAGTATATAATGAAACTAAAATCGCACTGACAGAAACTCAGTATATACTCAATAACCCAATAAAATTAATTCCTTGAAAACAAAGAAATTAACCCACAAAGAAAACAATGTTGAAGATTGAGAAGGTAGTTACTTTATCCCAAGAAGCCTCTGGATCCAACAATTTACCAAATTTGAAAGGAGAAAAATGGCCGTTTTGATGTTGCTGTGGCAGCTGATTATTCAATTTAGTCGATTTCCCTTCCTTCATTGCTGGTCAAACCCACAAAAAAAGTATAAAAATTTTTTGCAAAAAATTTTAAAAAGAAAAATCGTTCAAGACTAAATTTGGAATTTGTTTTTGATATTCTTCTGGGATAATGGATTGTCAATAGCGGCAGTGACAGTGAGTGAAAAACAAGCTAGGGTAAAAGAAGAGAGATCGAGTTTGATAGAAACAAGAAAGATTGAACTGGGTCTCTCCGTAGATCTACAGTGAAAGGTTTGGGATTTAGATCCGATAAGAGGCAGTAAAGGAGAGATTTTTATTGGAATAAATTATTTCCGCTAAGTAAATAGTCCATCCATGTGTAGATTTGTCGCAAACCACTGTTGGTTTTAAATTAACAGTCTAATGAGATACAATAGTATTTCAATATAGATTTATAATAAAAATAATCAAAGTTAAACGACATTAGGAAATAAGAGCAATGAAGCATACGACACCTTCAACAGAACAAAAAATAAAAACATTTTAATCAGATGATTTTTGTTTACAAGAAGTTAAAATGATATTTTAGCATTTAAATAATAATTTATTACTTTTATTTACCATGATAACTTTTTAAGTGGAAATTTAATGAATCAAAGTATATCCGTGCTTTGGTGGAGTGCACATGCTACCTCAACTTTTCATTATTTTATTTTGAGATAATGATGAAGTTAGTACCTTTAACTTTCAATCACTAGAACGAAAATTTTTTTTACAAGCAATTCATATTTTATTATATTAAATTATAAAATCAAGAAAAATTTATCAAACTCAAAAACTAAATCGAGCCGGCTTTCTCTATACACCTATACAGCCAAAATTATATTTGAGTTTAATAAGTGAAAAAATATGATTACACTCAAAATTACATTTGAGTTTATTAAGTGAAAAAGTATAGTTACCAAACATTCTATATAACAGTACAAATAGACGTAAATATCTTCTCTTGAGATAAGAAAACATAAGCTACAAAAAAACTCTGCAAATATCAAAACAATACAACTCTTAGCTGTTATATCCAAGCAAAAAGATACATAGACCTTAATACCTGTTTTTGCTAAGCAATCTGCGAAATGATTGTTATTTCTATTTCAACATTTTTTTTAAGGGAAAACCATAAGTGTACTCTTATATTTTATTGAAATTACCTACTCTATTCTTGTATTTTTTTTTAAATACATTATTATATCCTCATATTTTTAGTCCATTAAACACCATTTTTCTTCCGTCTATTTTATGCATTTTAGACATTAAATTATCATAAAATGACCCTAACTAAAAGACAAAATCAGTTTTGTTCTGAAATCAATTTTGTCTTGCTTGAATATAGTCGATGGTGTTGCCCACGGTAGCGGAAAAATCGAGTTATCTCAAAATCTTTCAACCTAACCACCGAAATGATTAGAATCTTATGGGAAACTCAATTTTTTACATCAATTTCCTTTATTTATCACAAATTAAAACTGATATCAAGTATTCTTAAACTCCAAAACTTTTGGAGAGAGAAAAACTTGTTTATATTTTCTCTCTAAATTGGAAATGCTAATTGTATTATTATTTCAACAATAACGATAAGGAAGAATAAAGATTTATATTACTATATTAATCTCTTCTTTTTCTTATTTTAGAGAGATAAAATAGAGAAAGGAATTATATATAATTGCTATTATTCTTGGTTTATGTTCATTTATCCATGCACATCAGCTTTATGTGGCAAAAAGCTACAATAGGTTGTTCCAACAGAAGGCGCTTAGATACTCTTACAATGGCCAAAATAGAACTTGTCAACAATGGCCAAAATAGAACTTGTCAAGCTTATATTTTTTCCATATCTAAACTCCTTCAAATATCGTCGCTTCTATTTCTACCTTTCTGAGCTTTGGCTTATCTCAAATTTCTACAAAAAATAAATGTTTCTGAAATAGAAATTCATTGAAAGATTCTCATATATAGGTGGTAATGATTATAGAGGGAAACAAAATGTTATAGAGAAACCGGAATCTATGGAGAGAAAGTTTTGAAAATGTTTGCTGGAAGAGAAAGAAAGGAAGAAGAATAGGGTGTTTGGGTAAAAAAAATTTCTCTCTCTTCAAACAGTTAGGTTTCCTTTGACTTGTTCTTTAAAAGTGTAAAAAATGGACGGAAGGGGTACTAGGTGCAACGGACTTAAAACATGAGGGTATATTAATATATTTTAAAAAATACAAGGGTAAGAGTAATTAAATTCAATAAAACACAAAATTATGATTATAATTTTTCCTTTTTCATAAAACCAATTAAGTGCCTCAAGCTAATATGTTTTCGCTGGAATGTTGACTGTGCATATATGGGTCCCATTTCAATTGATGCGGCAGCCAATGTGGATTAAAAAGTGTTACTTCATCCCTATTCGCAGTCTCTCACATGGATTGAGTTAGTGCTGTAAAAACAAGCCTAAGCCTGCGGACGGCTCGGGATCGCCTGAATTTTTTTTTGAATTTGATGACCATTTTCAAAAATAGGCTTTTTACTTAGACCCATTTTAAGAGAGAGCCTGCACAGGCCGGACCGGAGCGATCCACAAACTGGCTGCTTTAGAATGACTAAAATTTCATTGTTGTAAAAGTCACGACGGCGAGAATTACAACTAGCTTGTTGAAATTTTCACAAGCTATGAATCTGTGCACAAATACGTTTAATCATGGAAATTTAGTTAATTGTTTGCTTGAGTTTAATTAATTTTTAATTTGAAAGCAATTTTTTTTTAAGCGGACCAGTCTGGACCTTTCCATCGGCCCGCTGCGAGTGAGCCGAGCTTGAACACTGAAAGCTTGTTTTTAACATACATTTTTAGCTTAACCCATTTTGCAACTGAGCCCGGGCTGCCCGTTGCTCAAGACGAAACCCTAGATGGATCATCCTCAAGAAACACCAATCCCTTGCTCAAAATACCGATAGAAATGAGTAATTTACGGATGACCTATTATGCATTTCAATTTGTAATTTTTGAAATATTACACATTTTTCGACACTAATATCAGTATTTTTTAGAATTTTTGATTTCTATCTATAAAATATCAACTTAATATATAATTAGCATGACTTTTGGAATAATAATTTTCATAAATTTCAACTTTTCAATGAATGTTTAATTAATTTACATTTGCAAGTTTAAATGTTCAAAAAAATAAATTTGAAAAATAAAGTGTTTAATAGATATAATTTTATAAACTAAAATATTTGATAGATCAAAGTAAAAGTTAAAAGTACTATAACATTAAAATAACAAAGTTCATAGGTGAATTTATATATTCGCGCCATTTCTTTGTTTTGCTGTTTTTCACCTTTGGATATTCTAGTTAACTAATCTATATGTTTCACCCTTAGACATTCTACTTAACTAATCTATCATGCCCGATTTACTTTTGTTTATTTAAAATTTTTTTTCTTAAAATATATTTTTTCCTTCAAAATTTTAAATCATGGAACATCGCGTTGTTCTTTTTTAATTCATCTTCTTCTACAAAATGACAACATCATTCATTAGATAAGGTTACTGAACAAATACAAAGTCTAGAAAGGTAAAGCAATAAAACTTTCTCTTGTCCTTTTTGCTTTTGTTATGTTTTTATTTACTCCCATTTTAAATATTGTGCAATTCGTGTTAATGATTTTTTATTTATTCATATGTTAGTATTTAATTTCTATAATTAACAATGGGAATAGGATCATAAAGCATCTTAAAATTATTGGATTCCAGAAGGTTTTTTTTTTTTTTTTTTTATAGGATATAAAGCATCTTAAATTATTGGATTCCAGAAGGTTTTTTTTTTTTTTTTTTGTGTTCCTCCTGCTCACTAAGGTTTTTTTTTTTTTTTTTGTGTTCCTGCACGATTAAGCTGCTCGTTATTTTTTTTGGTGAAAATCATTGATATTCGAATCCTATTATTAGGAACCACCTAATTCGGCTAAGGACTTAGTCATATTTAAGGCTCTTCGGCCTTCCTGCAGGAATTTTTTCTATATGTCCAATCTGTATTGTCAACTGAGCAACAATCCGTAGATAAGCTGCTATTATTTATTGTACTCTGACATTGCATTCATCCATTTTTTTTTTTGTTTTCAAAGTAACAGGTGTAGAATACTATATCTGCACTTCTGTTTTACTAATCACTTTGATATTGCCATAATTTGCGTTTTGGGACCGAGTGATGAGCATATAAAGGGCAAATTTGGGAGTTCACGACTCAATCCAGTGGGTCGGTGGGTGGCAGGCATGAAGTGACACTTTTTAACCCCCGACGACTATCACATGAGCTAAAATAAAGCCCACATATGTACATTCAATATTCTGGTGAGACATGTTAGCTCTAGGAACTTGATTGGTTTTTTAAAAAGTTCAGGCATTTAATCAAAAAGATTTTTTTTTTTTTGGGCTGGATGTTTGGTTGTATGATGTCCCTATTTCCTTTGTCTTCCCTCGTCTATTTCGACTATCAGTTAACAAAAGGTTAAAAGTCTCTGATTACGATTTGTCTGTGAATGGTAATTGGAGTTGGGAATTAGCATGGTTCCGGAATCTTAAATCTTTTGAAGAAGATTTTTGGAATCAGTTAAAAGCAAAACTTGTTGAGATATTTCGGTGTTCCGAAATGGTAACGACAGATTCATTCGGCGTTTTTGACAAAAAAGGTAAATTTTCTATTAAAAATCTCTTTTTGCTTGTGGAAGAAAAGGAGATGGGCAATCTTGTGGTTATGTTTAATCAGAAATTATTATGGTCTTCTATTGTTCCCTCTAAAATCTCTTATTTTGAGTGGAAAGTTTTCTTAAAGAAAATTCATTGTCAGTTGAATCTTTCTAAAAGAAAATTATTCAAACTCTCAATGATTGTATCTCTCCCATATGTGGTGATGAGATTGAAAGAGTTGATCATTCTTTACTTTGGTGTGCTTCGGCTAGAGAGATTTGGTTGGATGTTTTTAATTGGTGGTGTATCCAATCTGTTCTTCCCTCTTCTGTGGTTGAACTAGGTTGGCATCGAGAAAGTCTGATTTTGTTCAGTGGAATCCAGGTTGCTTGGAAGACAGTATTTTTTGTCACAATTTGGTCTATTTGGCTGAGGAGAAATTCTTTAATTTTTTCTAATATTTGGTATGAGAAAGAAAATGTTATTGATCATATTAAATTTAGAAGTTTTGAGATTTTAAAAGTAAAATTTATCTCTGTCTTTTAGCCTCTATGACTAGATTTCCTTTCCTACTTGGTATGTAAGAGTAATATGCATAACAGAAGTGAAAGAGCTTTATTCTTGTCCAGGTTTTGAAATTGTCCACCCGAAGGTGTTCTGAAGTTTAATGTTGATGGGACTGCGAGAGGAAAACTAGGTTCTGCTGGTATAGGTGGGGTTTTGAGAAATTATTTTGGCTTGGTTAGTTGTGTTTTCTATCAATCGGTGAGAATTTTAGACTATAATGAGGCTGAATTATTGGCAATTTTGAAGGCAATTGAGTTATTTCAGTCTAGCTATAATTATCTACCTTTAATTATTGAATCAAACTCCAAAAAATGCCATTTTGTGGGCTTCTCAGATAGATAAATGACCTTAGCAACGGTGAGTTCGTTTTAATAAGCTTGATTCTTCATTATCTTCTTTGTTCAAAGTGGATTTTAAACATGTAAACAGAGAATGCAATTAATTTGCAGATTGTTTAGCTAAAAAGAGTGTTGATGCTGTAAAACCTTTTGTGGCTTGGGTTTAAGTTTATAGCTTTAGTGCTCTTCGTGTCAAATGTTGATCTAGTTGTTTTTATTCTTATTTCAAGAAGAAACACTATAATTTATGCTTTTGATCTATTATTGTATATTTCTTCCATGTTTTTTCACTTAACTTTTTCAGGCTAGGTTTGGCTATATTGGTAAGCCTATTGGCTTGGGTTAGTTGCTTGGACAAGTTAAATTTTCCTGACATACTAATAAAATAAATTGAATTTGCTGATAAAAAAAATCAAAAAAAATTTTTGTCCACGCACTCAAATAGAAATGAATTGAATGTAATTAGTTAGGGATTTTGTGAAGTTAGCGTTGAAATTGTAGGTAACTGAAATTAAAAATGGTAATTTAATCCTCTTTTCCACGATGGACTGTTTACATGAATTAATTTTCATGCCATATAAGTGAATAAATAGGCAAATATGAGCCTCACTTTGTCCCATTAAACAATTTGATTGTTCACCTCACTGAGAGACACCAAATTAAAAAGAAATATAAATTTAAACACTCAATTGTCATCATTTTTCATTCATATACTCAAATAGGAAAAAAAAAAATACAGTTCAGACACTAAAAATAACATTAACCTTAATTTTTATTTTGGAATTTTGCTTCTTGACTATAGAGCTCTTATTAATGAGTTCTCATCCTTAATTCATTACTTCTTGAATCAGTGTACTCATACGTTAACTCGAGCTGATGTTTTTATGTCTGATTTATTGGAGTGGGGTCATGTCCCTCCAAGTATTATTATGATGTTCTAAACTTTGATTTAGTTATTATATCCATTCCATAATACTTGTCACATTTGAGAAAATAATTTGTTTCAAAATATTTGTCACATTTATAGTTTCAAGAAGTAATGAATATTTTTTTTCCATATTTACCTTTTGTTGTGACCAATAATTATTACTTCAATTTAATTATTTTTTTAGATAATTAATATTAAATTAAGAGTAAAATAGTCAATTTACTCAATAATCTATTGAAACTTAGATAAATTTAATAGTTTTTTAAGGGACCTGATATTCCAAATTAACGTGACAAGTACTATGAAACATATGTAGTAATATATAAGCATTTGCATTTTTCAAAAAAAAAAAAAAAAGTGTAATATATAAGCATTTGCATTTTTTTTTAAAAAAAAAAAAAAAAAGAAAAGGTCATAGAAATTTCAATATTAGTCTATTAATTTCCAATTAATCGAGTAATTAGCCATAAGTTCTTTGAAAATTTTCTTTCCTAAGAAAATCTTGTCATACGGTATCCAACCCTATAATTAATTTCACTATAAGAATCATCAATAGGAATTCAAATCTCAAATACAAAACATAAGTAATTCTCAAACACAATATTATATAAAACCTAAGCAATTCTCAAAGAAAATAGAAGAGAATATCAGAAAAAAAAAAAAAAAACAAGCGTAAATAATGTCAATGAAGTAATTAACCAAACAAAAAAGTTTAAAGGATAGTTGCTTACTTTTGATATGAATTATAGAAATTGAGACCAAATTTTAATTGAGAAATTTTTGAAAAATTGAAACTGAATTTAGACAAACAAAATATTCAAAGAAAGTGAATTATGGTAAATAAAATAAAATAG
Organism: Jatropha curcas; assembly: GCF_014843425.1. Next base: position 51,389 of record NW_023591203.1, on the reverse strand, counting down.
AAGTGCCAAAATAAAATACTTAAAGAATCCTTTTCAAATTTCAACCAAAAATATCTCTCATTTTTTTTTTCTTTTCTTTGGTAAAAATATATATTTTTAAACATATAATGTTGTCAAAGAAAGTGCTATAGCTTGAATAAACTCTCTCCATGTAACGTCCCATTTTCTATTGAATCGAGTTGATGTTTAGAGTCGAGTCGGACTGATCTAAAACCCGGTTCGATCCATTAGAGTCTAGAGTGGGCTAGAATGGGATGTGATTGAAATAAGGAGAAGAAGTGGACTTACTTGAAGGAAACAAACAAAAACGATTCAAGTATAAGAATTAGGACTTGTTGCACTAAAGTAATAAAGTTGAGGTATTGAGTTGTACCATTTTGACAGCTTGAGGTACCAATTTGGTAATTTCACATAAAATCATTGATCTTCTAAGCCTCCCGTGAGTTCCATTTCATTTCATTTCTTCATCCTTATCTTCCATTTCTTCCTCTACTTTTCCTCTTCCACTTTTCCTTTCTCCCAATCAACTTTTAATGTAGTGAAGATTTTAATGTGAGTTAAGGCATTAATCAACCTTCTATCTATCCAAGTAAGTAAAGCTTTCTTGAAAATTTCATAATTGAATATTTGGTGATATTTTTAGATGGTTCCATAAGAATTCTTTTATGTATAGGAGAAGTGAGCTCAAAGGTAAAGGAAGCTAAAGAGAAGAGTTCAAGCTTTTTTTGGAAAAGAAGGTGTGCTATCTCTTTAGTTTATTATTTTCCCTTGCATGAGAATTTGTGTGGTGTGTTGATAATGAGAAAATATGTTGTTCTGTTGAGTAAGGATGACTGAAAATGAATTGAAAAGCATTTTGAGATGAAATTGAATAAATGAAGTAGATATTGAGGTTTTACGCTGAAACAGGTTTGGCTGAAAAGAACCAAGTAACTTCACCTTGATTTTGACCCTATTTAATGATGGAATTAGGAAGTGTCATAGAAGAGTTATTGTGTTCCTCTATGTGTTAGCTTTTACATGGGTTTTTGAATCACCCAAATCGTGAGTTGTTAAACTTGAGAGATAATGACCAAAAATAGTACCAAACTGCGCAGGCTGGAAAACACGACGCGCGCTCGCGAATTTCATTTGCCGCGCTCGGCGAATTTCATTTGCGCGCTCGCGAATTGTGCCTGTAAACTCTCTGACTCTCATGTGCACTTTGCGGCCGCGGCTCGCGACTTTGTGTTTTTTATTGCTCTTTTGCGACTTCATTTTCAATGCAATTGTCTTCCTTTGGCTCAACTTGTATGCCCTCAATCATTTTTAAAAACAAAAAGACCACATGAGAACATGTATCAAAACCACATGGCAAGCATGCAAATGATGTGAAATGAGGTAAACACAACTTGTAATTGTATTCTATGCAATTGTGAAATGATGTGAAATGGTGGTATGAAGTTAGGAATTCTATGCATTGTATTCCTTTTCTCAACTTGTATGTCTTCCACCATTTAAAGCAAAAGACAACATGAACACATGTAATAACACGCAATGCAAAGCATGCAAATGATGGTGAAACTAAACATACACAGTTGCCCGCTTTTGGCGAGGCTATTCAGCATACAGGTAGCAGTATGGTTTAATGAAATGATGAAGCAGTTAATTTTATGACACAAGCAATGTGAAAATAAACATGACACAAGCATGCAAATTATGACACATTACTATGCTTTTTGTTTATCTATTTGTCATTCCATTAAATATGGCTCCATTGAGGTTAGGTAGAAACCAACGTAGATAAGGCTATTCCGCGACATAGAATAGCAGATCTGCGCCCCATACAGTTTGGTACCCGGCTACAGGCCGTTGAGTGGATATGATTATATAGGCCATAGCAGCCAGCATACGTTTTTAGTTTCATACAGTTTTTCTTATCACTTCGGTTTCACTATAACCTTATGGAGCCATACAGATATCTTGACATAACATTGCATGAAGCATACAGTATACGTGCTACAGTAATCTGTACTACATTGCTACAGTACTGTACTACACTGCTGCAGTACCCCCAAACCTCTATAAATACCCCTCTCTCTCTCTCAATTTTACTACTACACACTCTATACTCTAAACTCTACACTCTACACTTCTACACACTCTACACTTCTTCACTTCTACACTCCACTTCTTCAATTTAAAAACTCTAAAAAATAATATTGTGCGGTTATATGCTTACGCGTTTATTTATTTAATTCTTAAGGAGCCATACAGTCATGAGATGTTATTAATCATAACTTATATGATGTGACTAAAAGTGCATAAGTTATACAGCATAATGAATAGCAAGTAAGACAATGAACATATACTGTTATGTAATCTTACATGTTTATTGATTTCATTCATACAACACAATGACCAGCAGGTAAGATCATGATAGTATCATAAGGTGTGATTTAAGGTTCATGTAAAGGAGTTATGAGATAATTAGAACTAAATTATTGATGTTTATGAAATAGAAGTTTATTCGTTGCTACAAAGGACATTCATGTTGAAATTTACTGATTCTATGAGTATAATGCTTTATGAAAATTTGTATTTTAAGTTAGTTGCCATCACACTTGTTAAATGTTAAGTATGTGAATTATGAGCACCACTGAGTTTTATACTCAGCGCGTCGATTTTTATCACGCGTAGGTTGAAGATCGTGGTTGCTACTTGAACACTTGAGGAGTACTATCAAAGCAGAAGTGCTTGATTTGGTCATAGTAGATTGAGAGTTGTATAATTATGAAGTATGGCATGTATTAAGATTTATGGCATGTATAACTATTACATTTGTCAGAGCTTATGTAATTGGAAATATAATTGAAGCATGTAATTATTTTGGTGTAAGTATTTGGAGGAAATGATTTAATATGAAATATTTTGACTATAGTTGGTATGATTAGGTCATGAAGACTTGATATAGATCACGATGCAATTAAGTAGCTGGATAATTAACTGCTATTGAGGATTTATAACAGTTATGACTATATATATAAAGTGTTGTTGTGTTATGATGATTAGTTGGAGATATTGGAAGTCTGAAGTTTAATTGGGAGTGTTTTATATTCATATTTATCATACAGGATGATATCGGCATGACAGGATATAAGTTCAACCAGATTGTAGCGTCTCAGCTCGGTTCATTCGGGTTAACGGGTGGACCGGGAAGGGATGTTACATAATTTAGAGTGACAGGTGCTAGTTAATACAATCAAATCCGTAATTGTTTGATTGAGTTAACAATTTGTAGCAATTAATATAGCTTGTTTAGAGCCAGATTTTCAAGTTATATTAAAGGGATAAAAAATGAAATTGTGTATTATGGTTCAGTTTCGATTTTTTATTTTTTCGAACCTTTGGTTTAAAACTGGGGATTCCGGTTTGAAACCGTGGAAATAATAAGTTCAAAGAAAGTTCCAATATTATTTTTTATTTTATTATAATTTTTAAAATAAATTTTACCACCTTTTATTAAATTTGTTAACTCTTTTTCAATACTACTATTTATTATTATTATTATTATTTATTAAAGCTACAAAACTAAAAAAAAAAAAGAAAAAAAAAGACCATTTAATTTTGATTCCAAACCAGTGGTTTCAAAATCGCTTTAAAAACTACTTAAAAACGTTTTGTTCCTGATTCTATCATTTTTATAACCAGAACTATTGGAAATTGTGGCTGTACCTACTCCAACTCTATGTTATGGTATGTTCTTGTTTTGATATGTTTTAAATGTGATTCTTGCTGTGGAATTGAGAGAAGAAATCCAGCCAAGTATATAAAGCAATTTGGCTGGAACAAATCTTCTGTTGCTTGACAGAGAAAATAGAAAAGCAATGTTAGATATTTATTTAAGGTTAGATATTAAGTTAATTAGTGTTATAAAAAATATTTCTTTTTGGTTTTAATCATCTAGTATCCGAAGCCTATTTGTCCAATTAATTTGAATTCGCGTCGGATATGCCTATAAAGAGGGGCAAAAACGCTCTCTCCTAAGTGTTACAAAAATTTCTTACTCTATTGTTCTAAGAATTAGTTTCTTGCTCTTCTTCTTCTTCTTTTTTTTTTTTTTTTGGTCTTCCACTTATATACATAAAGAAATTAGTATTCCAAAAAATTTATTACTCTAAAAATAACGTTACTTTTCTACTTTCTCTCTCTCAAAATATAAGTTGTTTAAGATTTTTGCATAAGGATTAAGGAAGCAATGAATTATCTTAGATTATAACAAACTCAAGGGTAATTTGACCAAATTATTATTTATCTCAAAATCAATAGTTGTTTATGATTTTTTTTTTTTTTGTTAAATGAAGAGCTAAGCTCTAAAAATTACATGCATAATCCGGGATATGCTATACCGTACAAATCATGATTAAGCCACCAGTCCATGCCTAATGGAAGATCCATAAGCACATAGGTTCCAAGAGAAAAATTCCTAGCTAATTTAGAGAGAAAATCTACACTGAAATTAGCCTCTCTATATACATGAAAAATGTCACAAATCCAGTCATCTTGCATTAGATTTTAATAGGTAAGATAAGATGATATAAACCTCCACTTAAGTCCATTTTGCTTTGGATAAGCTGAACCACTGTAGCATTGTCACATTCTACTTTGATATCAGTGATACCCAGTTGTTTAGCGATCTTGAGCCCTTAATGGATAGCCCAAAGTTCTGTTGCCGGCACATTGGAAAAATATTATTCATCACCCGTGAAATACACAAAACGAGCTATATTTGGGATAAAGTAATAAATAAAAAATGATTTATATTTTGAGACAGAGGAAGTACCATTCCATAATACTTGTCACATTTGAAAATTTGGTTTATTCCAAAATATTCATCACATTTGTGGTTTCAAGGAGTAATAAATATTTTTTTCATATTTACCTTTTGTATATAACTAATAATTATTACTTCATTTAATGATTATCTTAGAAAATTATTATTAAATTAAGGGTAACATAGTCAATTTACTCAAAAATTTATTGTAATTAAGACAAATTTAATAATTTTCTTAAAAAAACGTGAAATTTCAAATGTGACAAATATTATGATATAGAGTTAATAAAATTTTATACAAGGTATATCATTTTTATAATGAATAATTTGACCTTTTTGGAATAAATGAATTCTATAAAATTTTGTGAATTTTATTTATAAAATCTAAATTTTTATATTTAGTATAAAAATGAAAAGAATAAATTCTATAAATTCAATTTTATGGATTTGACTATTACACCAAATTTTACCAAAAAATGTGAAAAATTTAAATAAATTTCATAAATTTAAACAATACAAAATTCTATGACAAAACTATTCCTACTTTTTACTTTCTTAAATTATTTTTCTAAGAATATTTTAAGAAATAAAATCAAAAATTTTCAATTTGAAATAAAAAAATCATTTATAAAAGAAAAAGTCATTTATAAATTTAAATTTTGAATTCTTTTGTACGAAAGGAAGCGTAAAATTTGACTTGTTTTTCCTATGGGGTTTGAAAATAAAATTGTAGAAGGAATTATTTTCCTACATGAACTTTAAATAGAAGAAGCTTAGTTGAAAGTTGAATCAAACAAGACAAGTGCATATCCAAAACCGCCAACCAAGTTCGATTTTTCGTTTCCAGTCCTTTTCCTTTTCAAAATCTGAGATCCTTCCCCTATCATTTCACACTTCTATTCCTTGGTCCAAATCGACGACTTCCCTTTCTTTCTTTCTCTCTCTCTCTCTCTCTCAAATTGCTGCGATTTAAAGAGCCGTCCTTTGCCTCTTTGATCGCTGGGCAACAATTTGAGTTGAAAATTGAATTCAGAATCAACAAAACAGAGCTTTGATTTTTATAGAAAGAGAGAGAGAGAGAGAGAGATGGGTACTCCCGATAAGAATGAAAATAAAGGGTTTTTCGCTGCCATGACCTCTGGCTTGTCCATGTTTGGCAACGCTATGCACAGATCTGTTAACGGGTAATTGGAGTTTTTCTTTAATTGTTATGGAAACCCAATTCGAGAGCTTTCTTTGTCTGCGATCTGTTAATTTAAAGTTATTTCTTGTTGTGGAGTTGCATGATTAATACCCATATAATTAGAGCTTTCAAGTTTTTGAATTTAGCATATGGTTTTGTACTTTTTTTCCTTTGCTTGATGAGTATACTATATTTTTTTTCTTCTTCATGTGTACAGAATGCTTGGTTATGAAGGAGTAGAAGTCATAAATCCAGAAGGTGGCAAAGATGATGCAGAGGAGGAAGCTCAGAGAGGAAGATGGAAGGAAGAGGTGTGCTTATACCCTTAAAATTTAAAGTTCTCCTGTTGTCTGCTTTGGTTTATGTGCATAAGTGGATATTCATAGTCCTCTCATATGCCATCTTTAAGTGAATTTATTCTCTTTGTTAGTGTTGAGTTTCAAACAAATTACGATTTTTTTTTTTTTTTTTTTTTTTTTCTCTTTTCGTTATGTTGAGTTTCAAACAAATTACGAAATTTTTTTTTTTTTTTTTTTTTTTTTTTTTGGATTTTTTTTTTTTTTTTTTTTTTTGGAGACAACTTTGTTATCTGGTATTCTGGAGAGACTCATTGCTACACTATTTCACTTTAGCTTTTGCTGAGTCCCTCTTTTTCTCTTTTACTTTCCCCTCTGCTATTAATTCTTTGATGGTTTATGCTTGCTCAATTGCAAAATGATGTTGGTATGTGGTTTTGAGCTTTTATTTTTTCTATGTAGGAACGAGATAGCTACTGGAAAATGATGCAGAAATATATAGGCTCTGATGTTACATCTATGGTGACGCTTCCTGTCCTTATTTTTGAGCCAATGACCATGCTTCAAAAAATGGCTGAGGTATGTGCTGCTTCTCTTTGTTTGATATTTTATGACTTAATATAATCAGAATTGCTTTCTAAACTGGCACTTTTGTTGCAGTTGATGGAATATTCGTACTTGTTGGATCAAGCAGATGAATGTCAGGATCCTTACCTGCGCATGGTGTATGCCAGTGAGTAATGAACTTTTGCATTACATTTTTGTGGGCCAGATGCTCATTCGATTAAGGAACTAAATTTATGTTACCTGGTGCAGCATCATGGGCTATTTCTGTCTACTATGCCTACCAACGAACATGGAAACCATTTAATCCCATTCTTGGAGAGACTTATGAAATGGTTAATCATGATGGGATTACATTTATTTCAGAGCAGGTAAGTCTTCAACTATATCCGTTTTCTTGAAGTAAACCCAGCTTCATTTATATACTTGTTCCCTTTTCTTGCTTGTACAACAAATGCAAAAGCTCTTCCTTTCTCCTTTCCCTTTCATGCCATCAAAAGTTATCTGGTGTCTGGCTATATTTGATCTGCATCTGGAGCTTGCTTGTCGAAAGTTTCTTTCATTTGGTTTTGTTTTCTATTTTATATTGCTTGTATTATGACACAAATTTCACTGTATGGTTTTGTCAGGTGAGCCATCATCCCCCAATGAGTGCTGGCCATGCTGAAAATGAGCATTTTACCTATGATATAACATCGAAGTTGAAAACTAAATTTCTGGGGAACTCTCTTGATATTTATCCAGTTGGAAGGTAATACCGAGATTGCCATGGTCCTTTTTTCTTTGTTTTCTTTATTTTATTTTGTCTTCAATTTTTAGGACTCCGTATCTTGTAATCTCTGGTTGCTTTAAAAGTCAATGGAGAATCTACATATAAGAGGCTTTTTTTTTTTTTCCAAACCCTTTTTCCTTTTCCGTTGATCTATAGAACTTTCTCCAATTGCAGACGATAGCCTTTTGTGAGAGTTTGTGAGTCTATTCTTAATGGTTTGAATTATTTCTTTTTACCTTACTCATCTTTCCCCACATGTTCTCTTAACTCCCAAACAAGGTAAGCGCACGTAATCGCCTTGATGTGGAGATTCGTCTTGGATTCCGCTTTCACTAATAGACAGATGGAATACTGAAGAAACGTTCTTAACTATCGACATTCCTTTCCCATTTTCCACCCACCATTTTCTTTCCCTCCATTTCCTTTTTCTTGTCTTTTTTTTCCAAATTTAGTTTAAGTACAACCTTTCAGTAAAGTAAGAGACATTTGTATTTGTTGGTTGTCATCGAAATCTACAGTAGATTTAAAAGCCTCTCTTTATTCATTTTTTTCCTTACTATTTGGAAATGATATTTGTTGATTATAACTAGGGAATTATTGTAGTTGATAACATTTTTCTTTATTTAGCAATTTTTAATATCGCTTTATGTCAAGGTAAATTACAATTTGAGCTTCTTAAATAGTTTGTAAATTGAGATTTGTTAACTTCTTTGCAGAACACGTGTGACACTTAAAAGGGACGGCGTGGTTTTAGATCTAGTGCCCCCACCCACAAAGGCTAACAATCTAATATTTGGACGGACATGGGTTGATACACTTGGGGAGATGATAATGACAAATTTGACTACTGGAGATAAAGTTGTTCTATATTTCCAACCTTGTGGCTGGTTTGGGTATTTAACCTATTTCTCTCTCTTTCTAATTTATGGTTCCATTCCTCAACCTTAGCTCCCCTATTTAAAATATGGGAAGTTGATGCACATATAATTTAAGCTTTGGCATAATTGCCTGCAATATTCTTAAAAATTCTTAGTCCTGGATGGCTTGAGATTTAATTTTTGACTATTCATGTTAGAGTCATTTAGACTTTACATGCACAATCGGCTACTCTCTCTCTCGAATATGTGTAATGTGAAGTTGAAAATGCCTGTTTAAAATTGATGTATCCAATCTCTTTTATTATTATTATTATTATTATTTTTATTTTTATTTTTATTTTTTTTTTTTTTATTTTTATTTTTTTTTTTTTTTGGGGGGGGGGGGTTTGGGGGAGGGGTTTCTGTAGAAGTTCCACGGGGGGTTGGGGGAGGGGTTCTGTAGAGTTCCACATCCTCAAAATACGTCTCTACATAGATGACAGCCATCATTGCATTTGACTTTTGCTTAATCTATACTTGCCTTCCAATCTGCTGATGGAGACTGAAAGACAATTATGCTTGATTGCAGTGCTGGTCGCTACGAAGTGGATGGATACGTTTATAATTCTGCTGAAGAACCCAAATTATTGATGACAGGAAAATGGAATGAGTCAATGAGCTATCAACCATGTGATATGGAAGGAGAACCTCTTCCGGGCTCAGAATTGAAGGAGGTAACAACTGTTACTAAATGATACTGCTTTATTTCGCTTTCATTTGATTTAAAACACAGTAAACAATTATTGTAACTTGTCAGGCTTTGTGATGCAAGTTTTGCATTTGGCATCTTGGTATTGTCCTTTTTTTATATGTACATTAATTCCAAAAATTTCCAAAGAACAACTACTAATTTTCAGTTTTTAATTTTTGTGCTGCAGGTGTGGCATGTTGCTGATGTGCCCAAAAATGATAAATTTCAGTATACATATTTTGCACATAAACTAAACAGCTATGACACAGCTCCTAAGAAGTTGTTACCATCTGATTCTCGTTTGCGTCCTGATAGATCAGCACTTGAGAAGGGTGATCTATCAAAAGCTGGTGCCGAAAAGAGCAGGTTTCTCTCTCAACCACATTTTATCATTTTTTTGGTTAATGCAAGATCAATATGTTTTTTCTGACTTTAAGCCTTATTAAAAGCCTTACCCCAACATTTTCTTAATCCTTTCAGTTTGGAGGAAAGGCAGAGAGCCGAAAAAAGAGAACGAGAGGCCAAAAACCATAAATTTATACCAAGATGGTTTGATATGACCGAAGAGGTCACACCTACACCATGGGGTGACCTTGAAATCTACCAGTACAATGGAAAATACAGCGAACATAGGGCTGCGGTGGAAAGCTCCGACAGCATAGAAGAGGTTGATTCAAAATCAATTGAATTCAACCCATGGCAGTTTGGTAATTTGTCTGCAGAATGATACAGGTCTTGTGTTCATATTTGGTTTGGCTATGCAGTTGGTTGACTCCTTGGAATGGTGTGGAATCTAGCTGTTGTTTGTTGGCATTTGTACATTGTGATCTCAATTGGGTTTGAGAAGTTATACTCCTTAGCCTGTCAAGAAGCCATTATTATATTATCTTATTGGTTTCTTTCTCTTATTCCATTTTTTCTTATATTTCTTATAAGCCTTACCTCTTTACTATTCTATTTCTGTTTCTGAATGTTCTGGTCTCTGTTTTTTTAGCAAGTCTTGTCTGGTTATTAGAATTTTAACTTTCCTGTGTAAAATTACTTTTCTAGGAAACTATTATATAATAGTTAAATTATCATGTTTGGAATGATAATAAAGAATTTTCAGAGATGTGGCATAATTGGGAGAATAAATGTTATTATATAATTAAAAATATCTTTTCTTTATGGAATTTTAATTTTCCATCTCTCCAAACTCCTCCCTAGTGTATTCACCCGTTCAAATGTGAGATTAATTGCAGACAAAAAAAAAAACACAAATTTTTATGGAATTATAAATAAAAAAATCATTTTATTAATTTAATGGATTAAATCGCAAAATACTTTTTTCTTAATATAATATAGGGGAATACCAAGTACCAAAAATTTTTAGTTAATTGGGTGTAGTGTAGTCTTTTTAAAAAAAATAAAAAAATAAATAAAAATAAAAACTTGATTCCTTTACATGATTGCTTGATTTGTGAGTTGTTGGCTGGCATATGGTAGTAGAGAGCATGTGATGTTATACCTTTGAAATATCAAAATTTGAGTTGATAAATTCCAATTGCCAGATCAAGCAATCTGTAATTAATAACTAATAACCCAAATGCTAATCAAATAAAAAAAATTGCGATTAAATAAATTTATCACCATTACAAAGTAGAAGGCTAGAAGTCATTTAATTAAAACAAGACTGCAATTATATATAAAGTCATTATTAATTAACAACAAGGACTGCCAAATTATAATAATATATATATATATCATATATATATATATATTATATATTAGTTATTAGTATATATATTAGTTATTAGATTTATGAATACGTATTTACCTTAATTCTATAAGGTCATAATATAATCGAAAACATTATCGGTTACGTGAGAACTTGATCACCAAGCTAAGCATCAATCCAATCGCACCTTTATTTAAGAAATCTAAATCATTTTTACTTAGATCAATCTCTAATTATTATTCTTTTTTAATATCAGGAAGTCGGTTTAATTTTGAGGTACTAATCCACGTCTAAATAGCTTTAAATATAAATACAAGTTAATTTCTTTAAAGGATATAAATTATAGTTATAATTATAAATTAATCAATCTGAATCAGATAATTAAGACATAATTTGCTACTTTAAAATATACTTAAAATGATATTTTTGTCCAACTTAATCAAAAAGGGCAATAAACAATCTAATTTTATTAAATTCGAGGTCGGCTTGATAAAAATATGATCAAGTTAGAAGCTTAAGGCTCTATTTGTGTCCGGAAAATATGAATAAGTCATTTGGAAAATGTTTTCCTAGTAAATATTTTTCAAATGATTTATTTTCCGTTATTTGGTTGCAATTTAAAAATTATTTTAAAATATTAAAAATTTTAATTCATAAGACCATAAAAATAAAATACTAATAATATAAATTTCGTATTTTAAAAATTTTATTATTAAATATGAGAATAATGAAATTTTATTATTAATATGAGAAATAATGCAAAAAAAAAAAATAAGAATTATGAAAGTCGTAGTGTCGAAGCATGGCTCGTTGGTTGAATGGGTGGATGTAAATAGGTGAGTAATGGTTAGTATTACTGCCATGATTAATGAATTAACAAATATTAGATCTTGTAAATTATAATAAGTTTGTAAAGTCGGAAATATTTACGCTCTTCGATAGATGGAAGTCATTTTCCTTAAAAATGACTTAAATTTTTCCTTTGACCAAAAAAAATATTTTCGTTGTTTATAATTTATTGCGGTGCCAACTGCCTCAATTTATATACAACAATTTGAGATCTATAAGCGAGCAGTCAACTCTCGTAAAAACCATTTAAGCCCAAAACATGGAATATGTGCGAGAAAATATTTAATGTCAAGTCTATTTTTATCGACAAACAAAATGGAGCTTAAATAAATAAAAATTTTTAATTTTACTATCTAAATATTGTTAATTTATTAAAATATTGATTTGTGGTGAACTTATAGGAGTGTGGTTTTTTTATTTAAATATCGGAGGTGGTTCCATGAAGCTTAAACTCACAATGGCACAAAGTGCTTCTCAACTGATGTATACAGGCTCGTATTTTAGACTCTCTATAAGTGAGATTCTCTAATCATTATAAAGAACAAAAAAAAGAAAATAATTAAGACTAGACCATCTGTCTTATAATAGTTATAATTATACGACGAATTATGGTCTCTCTTAAATTTGTGAAACAACTTGTTACCTTAATTATTATTAAAATTTTAGTAATATATTTTTCTTAGACAAGTTGTCGAGATCTCAGGGGATCAGAACCGCACATAGTGACTGTAAATCGGTATTAAAATGGCTTTATCGTGTATGTCTACCGCTATCGCTAATTTTCGGGTTATATTGGAAATGACAAAAGATGTGGGGCAGGAAATCTAGAAAGTGCATTTTGATGCACAACAGTGTGAAACCCACTCTAAGAATCAAGTGCTCAAATTAAGGAACTATGCTTGAATAAGAGGGCGGGATTCCGATTTCAATTAAGGTTCAGAAACGCCTGCCTAGACTCCTCTTTTCGTAAAAATGACTTAATTTTCCTTTGACCAAAAAAATATTTTCCGTTGATTTATTTTCCTGAATGCCCCCAAACAATGGAAAATTGTGGAAAATATTTTCCTGTCAATTATTTTATCGAAACAAATGGAGCTTAAAAAATAAAAATTTTAACTTTACTATTTATAGTTTATAGTTAAAACTTGATGTGGTGAACTTATGAAGTGTTTTTTTTTTAAACCATGTCTTGAGCTAACTCACAACTCACAAGTGCTTTTCAACTAATTTACAGCCTATTGAAATTCTAAAGTGGAGCTTCTCAATATTTATAAAAAAAAAAAAAAAGAAAATTAACAACATCTGTTCATAATTAGTTACTAATTAGGCTAAAATGATTTTAATTTGAAAAATTTATATATATAAATTTGTGTATATTTCTTGCATGGCGGACAGAGCAGAACCAGCCTTGCACTGGTTGTTATGGCTTATCGTTTCCACCTTGCACTAATCTTTATTGCATGGCAGGATTGATCATTGATGAACCCAAACGTGTGAACCAATAAAGTGCCAATAAGAATATGCTTGTAAGAGGCCCATTCCACTTCAAACTTCAAACCGCCAACCCCTTTTCGTTTTTCTTCTCGCTTTTTCTCTTTTAAAATCGCAGATCTCTCTCGTATTTCCTCTGTTCATTGGTCCAAATCAAACACTCTTTCTCTCCGTCACTCAATTGCTGCGATTTTAAACAGCCGCCCCTTTCCTTTGCTTCTGATAACAAGAAGACAAGGTTTTAATTGCTAGATAATCACAGAAACTTAAATGGGTACTCCTAATAACAATCAAAGTAAAGGGCTTTTTGCTGCCATGACTTCTGGCTTGTCCATGTTTAGCAACGCTATGCATCGATCTGTTAATGGGTACTTCGAGTTTTCCTTCTTACTTACTGAAATTTTAGTTACATGCCCAATTTGATTTCGATCCGTTTAGTTTTAAGTTATTATTTTTTCATGGATTGCTTGATTAACACCAATTTAATTGGATTGTTCAAGTTTTTGAATTTAGCATATGGGTGTTTTCTGTGCTTGATGGGTATGCTGTACTTTGGTTGTTCTTAATGTGTACAGATTGCTTGGATATGAAGGAGTAGAAGTTGTAAATCCAGAGGGTGGCAAAGATGATGCAGCGGAGGAAGCTCAGAAGGGAAGATGGAAGCAGGAGGTATGCTCCCTTTTGTTCCCTACTACCTTGAGTTTCCATTCTCTTTTTGTATGTTATTTATGTTGGAGTTGCAATTTTTCTTTTCAATATACTTTTGGGTGTTGGGTCGCTACTTGGTTCATGCACTTTACAGAATGCTCATCATGGATTGAATATGTTCCGTTTCTTGGTGTTAGCTTCAAACAACATATAGTTGCCATATCTGACAGTTTGAAAGTCTAGACATGTCTGGAACTCTATTATCCTGTGTTTTGGAGTTCTTGTGCTAGCTGATCTTGGATTGGTTTTTGGCAAATCCTTTTTTGTTTTGCTTTCCTCTTTTTCATTTCCTTTTCTTGTCTACTAATAATTTTCGTTTTACGCTTGCTTGATCCCGAATTGACCTTGATTTTATTTTATATAGGACCGAGATAGCTACTGGAAAATGATGCACAAATACATAGGCTCTGATGTTACATCTATGGTAACACTTCCGGTCCTTATTTTTGAGCCAATGACTATGCTTCAAAAAATGGCAGAGGTTTGTTGCTTTCTATTTGCATCATTTTATGGTTTTTTACGAGATTGATGCTCCTTATAGTCTGCATTGTTTTCTAAATTATGCCTGCCCATTTCAGTTGATGGAATACTCCTATTTATTGGATCAAGCAGATGAATGCGAGGATCCTTACTTGCGCATGGCATATGCTAGTGAGTAGTATACTTTTCACTCAAGTTTTCATGTGGCTTATTCATTTAAGGAACTAAATTTTTATGTTACCTGGTGCAGCGTCATGGGCTATCTCTGTCTACTATGCCTTCCAACGAACATGGAAGCCATTTAATCCCATTCTTGGAGAGACTTATGAAATGACTAATCATGGTGGAATTACATTTATTTCAGAGCAGGTGAGTTTTTAACTATTTACTTTTTCTTGAAGCAAGTCCGGCTCAATTACCATCCTTGCCTTTTCTTTTCCCCCCTCACATGTACACATAAAAGAAATGCAAAAGTCTCTTCCTTGCTTCTTTATCCTTTCCCTTCTTTTTTATCTAAAATATTGTGTCTGCTTATATTTGATCCATAACTGGAGCTCACATGTTGCAAGATGCTTTCATTTGATTTCATTAGCTTTTTTTACGTTGCTTGAAATATTGATTGTCTTCCCATATGTTTTTATCAGGTGAGCCATCATCCCCCAATGAGTGCTGGCCATGCTGAAAATGAGCATTTTACCTATGATATAACATCGAAGTTGAAAACTAAATTTTTAGGAAACTCTCTTGATGTTTATCCAGTTGGAAGGTAATACCTGCACTGGCCACTTCTATAGTTTGTTTTCTGTACTTTAATGTGTCTTTAAGGTACTAAATTCTGTTGGGAGACATTTGTTTAAAAATATTTTGCCAGTTTTTATTGGTGATCCCCTGTTAGTTGAAGATAGCAACTTATAAAACTTGCTCTGATGACAGAGGATACGCTTGTGGTGGTGGTTGGGGGGGGGGGGGATAGCAACTTATTAAAACTTTGCGTTCTGAATGACAGAGGATACGTATTGTGGGTGGTGCGTTGGGGGGGGGGGGCGGGGGGTGTTCCCCTTTGAAGCAAAGGTAAGTGACTTTGGCCTCTCTCCGTTTTCCACCTGGGGGTGTTCCCCTTTGAGCAAGGTAAAGTGACTTTGCTCTCTCCGTTTTCCACCTGCCATTTTCCTTAACGTCAACTCCCTTTTTCCTGAAGGTGGTCTAAATATTGACTTCTATCAGATGAAGAAAAACATGTGTCTTTGTTAGTTGTCATTGTCATGTATCAGTATATTTGAGATCCTATCTGATCTATTTTGTGCCTGTTATTAGTTTGTTTTTTTTCTTTTCCCATCCAGTGAGATTCAAACTGGATACCTCATTATGGAAATTTCAAGCTTTTACCTCTGGACTGTTTCCTTGGGGATTTGTATTGTTATTTGCCTATGATATTGGTTGACTATGACATATTATAGTTGACAACATTGTTCTTCAATTAGCCATTTTTCGTATCAATTGATGTTTAACTTTATGAGAGTTTGAGCATTTCAATAGTTTATAAATTCATATTTGTTTACTTTTTTGCAGAACACGTGTGACTCTTAAAAGAGATGGTGTGGTTTTAGATCTAGTGCCACCTCTCACAAAGGTTAACAATCTTATTTTTGGACGGACTTGGGTTGATTCGCCTGGGGAGATGATATTGACGAATTTGACCACTGGGGATAAAGTTGTTCTCTATTTTCAACCATGCGGCTGGTTTGGGTATTTAACTTATTTCCATCTTTTCCTATCTTATGATTCTAGTCCTCCAATATTCGTTGTTCTATTCATTATATATCGGTGTTTCATGAATTTATAATTAGTGGCATAATTACCTTTACAATCCTAGAAATGGGAAAACCTGTGATGGTTTGTTGCTCAATATTTGATGAATGCTATCATGCTGGAGTTACATGTAGACTTCATCCATTTATTTCTTCATGCTCTCTCTCCCTCTTTTCTAATCTTTCTTTGAAACTATGAGGTGAAGTTGGAAATGCTTGATTTGATTACATCATCTCACATTCACTGAGTTCAATCAAGTACATTCGACTCATCTACACACTCTATATTTCTCTATTGTTTTTTATCTTTAGGGTGGGTTGGGAAAAAGAGAAAAGAGGGGCTGGGATGGGGTTTCATATGCACAATTTTTATTTCCACAAGGATCTGAATCATCGCATTAAAAATTTTTTTTAGCATATGCTTGCTTGTGACCTGCTGGTGGTTACTGAAAGACAATTATGCTTGATTGCAGCGCTGGTCG
This sequence comes from Jatropha curcas, assembly GCF_014843425.1. The sequence goes on along the minus strand of NW_023591203.1, from coordinate 34,618 downwards.
CTATGAAGTGGATGGATATGTTTATAATGCTGCTGAAGAACCCAAAATATTGATGACAGGGAAGTGGAATGAATCATTAAGCTATCAACCATGTGATTTAGAAGGAGAACCTCTTGCAGGTTCAGAATTGAAGGAGGTAAGAACTTTCACCATATGATATTTCTTTTTGCTTCCATTTTCCTTCGTCATTTGATCTGAAACAAAAGTCAGCTCTTCTGACATGTTAAGTTCTATTTTGCAAATTTTGGCATTTAGCATGCTGGTATTATGCTTCACTTAACCTATAGCATTTGTGATGGGATACATATTTTGTGGTAACTGATGAGCAACTATGGTATGACCTTAGGAGAATTATATCTCAAAAGTTAGTCATTGAGGTTGTAGAGACCAAGTTTGTACAAACACCACATTGAATTGAAATCTCATACTTTCAATGCGAGATCCAAATCACAACATTCTACCACACTCTCCAGCCTCGATGTCCAGGACGGGTTGACTTTGTGCTAGGATAGGCATGCGCTAGGTTTCTCCTAGCTGCAACTGTAAATATCAATACTGCTATCACCATCTAGCCCTTAGCAAACACTGCAATATCATCACCTGTGCCACTTTAATGCAAATAGGAGAAGCGTTGGTTCGCTTTGATATGACTTAGGGAGAAACATACTTCAAAAGTTACCGATGAGGTTGGAGAGCCCAAATTTATTTAAACCCCACTTTGAAATCCTAGACTTTTAATGTGGGATCCAAGTTAAGTCCCATACCTTGTCTTCCATAGTGAATCATAACAAATTAGCTCTAGGTTTGCTCACATCTGACTTTGTTATTTAAATTTTGACATAGAATTGCTTCTCAGTTTCAGTTTCTGTTTGATTTTGCTTCTGCAGATCTGGCACCTTGCTGATGTCCCAGAAAATGATAAATTTCAGTACACATATTTTGCACACAAAATTAACAGCTTTGACACAGCTCCTAGAAAGTTATTAGCATCTGATTCTCGTTTGCGCCCTGATAGATTAGCACTTGAGAAGGGTGATCTATCGAAATCTGGTTCTGAAAAGAGCAGGTCTTTCTCTCTCTCTCTCTCTCTCTCTCTCTCTCTCTCTCTCTCTCTCTCTTACACCCTTTTATCTCTTGACTGTTCAAGCAAACTCACTTCTTATGATTTTATAATGTGTTTACCTGCATTTTCTCAATCCTTCAGTTTGGAGGAAAGGCAGAGAGCTGAAAAAAGAGAACGAGAAGCTGGAGGCCATAAATTTACACCAAGATGGTTTGACATGACTGATGAAGTTGCACCTACACCCTGGGGTGACTTGGAAGTCTATAGATACAACGGTAAATACAGTCAACATAGAGGTGTTGTGGATAGCTCAGACAACATAGAACAAGTTGACGTTAAATCAATTGAGTTCAATCCGTGGCAGTTTGGCAAGCAGTCTGCAGAATGAGGTCTATTGTCTGCGTGTTTGCTTGGATTTCTGCAGTCCTAACTCATTGGCATAGAATTCATCAGTCAATGTGGAAATCTAGCTCTTGTTTGTGGCATTTGTACATTATATCTCCATTTCCATAATCCCTTTGCAATGGGGTTTGAGGATTTCTTTTATCAATATGTTTGTCTGTTTAGAACCATTTTTCTAGCTATTTTTTTCCCCCTTATTCCATGTTTCTGATGAACCCAACATCCTGATCTATCTTTTCCAAATTTACTCATAAAAATTTTGGTATTTTGGGGATTTCCCTGTACATGAATATATGATCTGTAAGCCACTTACATATTCTAACAGAAAGTTTGTCATCTCATAATTCCTTTCTTTTCCTTTCACTATTGCAAAATAGGGAGAGTTTATGGGATAAAGAAGAGGAAATTAATAATTCTATTTTTCAGTGGCTTAAGTTTATTCAAGTGATGCTGGACAACCAATAGCATCTTTTCCCTCACTAGTATCCCGAATTCTTTTCGAGTATAAGACTATTCTCCTTTCGGGGTTCATAGCTGCCTCTCTCGATATGTGCATTTTCCATAAATCTAATTGTTAAATTCAAGTGTGTCTTACCATTTGAATCACTTCTTACGAGTGAACTACTAATTGCTTTGGAATGGATGAAAAAAAAATAAGACAAGAATTATAAAACGGAGGGAGTATCATATGTAATGTAATTAAATATATTTTCATTTAATACATGAATTAAAATTGTAAGTAACTTAGAATTAGATTGTTTGTTGCTATTTACCTTTTAAGCAAATGGAAAATTTAGTATGAACACATTTTAGCAGGCAGTTTTGTAAGTTGTTGGCCACTAATTAGTTGTTTGCTGTGGGCTGGTCCTTTCCTTCGGACCAAGAAAATGACTTAAAGTTGAGAGATAAAAAGGAAAGTCCTACAAGAAAATGGATTGGTCATTACCGAGCATTATGGTGTCTTGCAAAGTATTCTTAATCTTATCGCTTAAATGAGTCGGGCTGAGTTTGAATCTGTCAAGCTCGAAATTCGACGAGTCTGAAAATTTTTAACTCAAGTTCACTCGATAAAAACTTGAGCTCGACTTGAAACTTGAATTCAACTCAAAAATTTTTTTTAAGTTCAAGATCAGCTCGATTCAATGTTTGAATAATTTTAAAATAAATATTATATATATGTATATAAAAGCTTGATAGAGCTCGATAAGACTTAACGAGTTTTCGAGATGAACGTCATTAGGTTCGAACTCGATCTCGATCGAATTTTTTTTGAACTTTTCTCAAACCGAATTCGAACAGCTTACAAACCGATCAAACTCATTTACACCCCTACTTATGGCAACTCGATCAGTAGTGGAAGTTTGTTATAATCAAATGAAAGAAGTAAAAAAAATTCATTTGTCCAGTGAAAACATACAGAAGGAAGCACATGTTTGCTATGTTCAAAACACAGTACAAAACACCCAAGTGGGAAATGATTGTCTTCCCTCCTCTACATATGATACTTAGTTGTATTGTATTGTGTCAATACATATGTCCTAAACATATTTAATCTTTATTGTCAGAGTGCACCCATGATCCCATGGTCTCTCTTTAAGTATTCTTCATGCTAAAATCAATTCTAATTTTATGCTTTTAAATATATATTTTTTTTAAATTAAGATGTGCTTTTATTATTTTAATTGAAAGTTAGATTACCTTTTTATCTATATCATCTAATAATTTTTCTTTTCAATATTTTATAGATTAGAAAATCAAACTCTTATAATTAGTAAAATAGACTGAATTTGAAACCCCTTATTATTATTTAAAAAAAAAAAAAAAGATCGAGTTTTTACTTGTTGGTAATAATTGTTAGCAATTTTAAACTAGAGCTGAAATTTTATTTGAATATGGAATCTGAATGATTGATTGATTTCAATTTACTGAGATTCATGATTGTGGTAATAATGACATTTGTTTTTTCTTTTTTGTTCAAAGAAAAGAGACAACTCCAATTTTTGAAATGTAGATGGAATTTTGAAATTGTACCATGTTAGATTCTTAGAAGGACAATGAAGTAGAGGTTTGAGGTTTCAAACTTACAATTATTAGATGTAACTACCCACAATTTTAAAAGTTGAATTTGCCTCCCAACTCACAAACATGTGCTATTTGGGGATTTACCATTGATATTAAAACACATGATTTAACTTCAAAGGTTATGAAAATTTTTTATTTTATTCGGTTTAATTTCATTTTTTAATAAATTTATTTGATTTTAGTATTAATAGAATTTTTTTTTTTAATTTGATTCGGTTTTTATTAAATAAAACTAAAAACCTAAAAACCAGGGACCAAAATAATTATATTAAAGTATAATTAATTGTATTTGCAGAATATAAATATTAATTAGGGACCAAATTTCTTTTCAAAAAAAAAACCCAGGGACCTATCTAGAATTTATACACAGGACGCTGATAATTACAGGGACCAACGTTGATATTTAGTATGCAAATGAAATTAAATTTTTTTTATAGCGTAATTAAATATATTCACATTAAAATATGATTAATCATAGGTTAATTTGTTTATACAACGTTAAATTTGTTGTTAAAGTAAAATTGTTAGAAAGTCAGTGTTGAAAGGTGCAATAAAACAGAAACATGTCCAAATAGCTTTGCACATCTAACTCACACCATCCCCATTGACATTTCATATATTTAATTAATAATTAATAAAACAAAATGGATCAATTTAGTCCCTTTTACGTCAAGAAATCTCACACTTCCTTAAAACTTCAAACTCCTCCAAACACAAATATGGCCTTTTGCCTTTCTTTTTCTTCAATTACTTTCTCTTTTGATAATCTTTAATATAATTTGATATTCAAATTCGGGTTTAGGGTTTTGGATTTCGGTAATTTCTGATGCAATAAATTTTATTTAAATTTTTTTTAATATACCTCAATATTTAGTAACATGTAGAAGACAACTCAACGTGTCATCAACTGAGTTGTGATCTGTTAAAACCTCCACAGGTCATGTGCTTTTGTCAAACAAAGCATGAACCCAATGAACATAAGTTTTATCCTCACTTCTGGACTACTATATCTTAATTTATTATTTTTCTAATATCTATTTTATCCACACTTTTGTATCTGCCAGCAATATTTTCTAATTTAAATAATTTTATGTTATTAAAAGGAATAAAGTTCTATTTGAACGCTGAACTTGGAAGTAATATTCAGTTTGTTTAAAAATCAACTTTTTATACAATTAATTGGCTAAACTTGCACTAAAAAATAAAAAATTCAATTTATTATTAAAAAATTTTAATGTAAATCAAAATATAAATAAAAAATAATGAAATATTTCATTTAGATAAAGTACAATTAAGAAATAATAAAATAATACAATTTTTTAACCAAATATTTTTTAATTCTATATTTTTTTAAATTAAATATTTTGCTTAGTTATTTTTATAAGACACTATAATTTTTTATAATTTTTTTTCTTTATATAATTTTTCTTTCTTAATTCTAAACTTTTTAAATAATTTTTATTAGTTATAAAGAATACAAAAATATTTTATTATGAAAACAATTTGTGCGTTTGTCAAAACTCAATTTAAAAAGAAAGGAAATTCACTGATAAACTCTTTTTTTTATGAAGAAACCAAAAAACTCTTCTTTACATGATTGAGTAAAGAATGGTAAATGAATAAGAGTAGAAGGGGCAAAATGGGAGTAATAGAACAGAAGTAAAATTCGACCGTCACTAAAAGTAAAAAAGGTTGCGTTTCTGCAAGGCAACAGATTCTCCCCCTAGAAAGTCGGAAAGGGTGGCAGCCTCTTTTTTTTTTTTTAAAAAAAAAAAACATTTTCCCTTATATTTTTATTTTTGAAATAAAACGTGTAAATATTATTCATAATGGAAAAAAAAAATGTAAACATATAAAGTAATAAAATAAAATAGAAATAAAGTCCAATTTATCCTTGTAAAGTGTAATTTTACATTTTACCTACATTTTTCCTTCAAAGAGTCTTGCTCGTCAATTTTAGCTGTTTTAGTTGTTTTAATAGTTGTCAACTGTTTTACTAGTAGTTAGCTGTTAGATATTAATTGTTAGTAGTTAATTATTTATATAGCAGTTTAGAATAAAATTGTTCGGTACAAATAATTATTTGATTATCTATTTAAGACAAAACCACAAAAAAGTATGAAAGCGGGAAACAAGGTAAATACAAATTATGGGTATAAGTGTTATAAAAAATTATAAAAAATGCTAAACGTTAATGAAGATAACATTTTGTAAAACACTGTCTCAAACTCAAACTCTAAACGCTTGGATAGATATTACATTGACCTAATGAAAATACTAAATACTATTTCAAATACTACTGTCCATCAGGTTAAAGTTGGACTCTAATCGCAGATTTAAACTCTAAGACTTTTTAACTTTAAGGAAAATTCCAATAGTATGAATTAAAGTTCATTAGCATTTTCAGCTTATATTTTTACTTCATATGATAAAATTCTCATAATATTTGACATAAAAGATTTTATGAAATTAATTTGAACTTTCACATTTTTGTATTTGATATGAAAGAAAATATTAATAACTCTCGCAAACTCAATTTTATGAAGATGGACATAATTAAATAAAAAATTTTATAATATTTTACTCATAAATATTTCAAATTTATTTGTAAACAAACATCGGGTTAGAAAATCAATCAAATTAGAAATTATTAAATAGATATTTTACGAAATAATCATTTTATATTTAAATATTTAAATTAAAATTAAGAACAACTATTTCATAACCAAAAAAAAAAAAATACCATTAAATATATACAATTTTTTTTGAGAAATATTTGAGTACAAGTTTTAGTTGAACAATCACACACCAAAAAACACCTCATTTGGTATTGATATGATACAATCGAAAATGCCCAATTGCCTTGGAATTAAAAGGTTAAGGCCGTCAATTTAATTGCATTAAAGCTGTTATAAAAAAATGAAAAAATAAAATAAGGAAAATAAATAATAGTATGAAGAAATTTGACATTAATCAAATTTATGTATAGTAAGGAATTATTTGGTATGATTCACCTAATTAATGATTAATTTATATCGATTTAATTAATTTATACTTGCACAAGGTATTTAGGCCTTTGTTCATTTTAACGGTCTACAAACTTGACCAATTTAATTAATTTAGAAGGTAAGGAACGATTTCATTTTCATCAACTGTATTTTGAAAATTTTTCCTATTTTATTAGCTAATTTGTATTTAGATTACGTTTGGATCATATTAGTTTTATAAAAATAATTACTAATAATTTTTCAAATTAATATTTTTTTATGTGATAATTTTGTGTATAATAATAATTATTAAATTTAATCAATATTTTATTTATATAATAGAGTAAAACAGAAATAATACCTCCACCTTAAAAATAATAAAAAAATTAATCAATAAAAATATATTAAAATAATTATACTCTTAATAATTATTTAGCATTTTAACACTAACAATTTCTAAGATTTATCAAATAATCAGCCAGTTTTTACTGGTTATTAATTGTTAGTCAAATATACTTTTTTTTAAGTGAAAAATCATAAACAAGGTAAATATATCGTTTTGCTTGTTTTCAAAAAATAATTTGTCTGTAAAATATTTTTGAAGTATTTAAAAAAATCAATCAATTGAAAAATATTTTTTTAATTAAAGGAAAACTAAGTCATTTTTGCTAAACATCAATCACTTACAAAGAAACATTTTTGCCAAACATTAATCACTTGGAAGAAAATATTTTTCTAAACATTAATAAACTTATTATAATCTTATAAAACACGTTCATTAATTATTGGTAGCTATCACCACCATTCACTAATTATCATTCATAATGAATATTTTTTATTTAATAAGTTAAAAATATAAATGTTTTTTAACTAATTAGAAACAAATGGATAGGTTATTTACATTTTTCGTCATCCTGCGAAATTAAGGTTTTTTTAACAAATTATTAAATTATTAACTAAATCAAATTTTAACAAATTATATTTATTACATAATTAAATTCCAACACTAGATTCATGAGAAAAAATTTTGTAAGAAATTTTTTTTTTTTTGTTACAAAATAGCTAGATTATCTGTACTTAAGAAATCTTGGCATGTAAAGGATGAAAGGTCCACATTTTGTAAGCCTCAACATCACATTACTCTAGAAAAATAACACACTCAAAGCCCTCCCTACAAAGTCTCTGTAACTACCACTTCAATATACAATAGTAGATAGCCATTCCCTCCATGCCACGTGTCACGATAATTCCCATTTTCTTATTCTTATAAATAATGATAATAAAAATAAATAAAAACCAAACAAAAACCTAAAACCCTCACTACCCTTCTTCTTCTTCTTGGTGACCCGCTCTTTTTTCTGCCACGTGTCAGTTTCAGATCAATTTTTTGACCTTTTTTTAATAAGGAGGAGCAAAAAAAATTTGTTTTTCAAATTTTGTTGACATATTTATTTATTTCATGGGCCCACCACTTATCCCTCTCCGAACATAACGCTGTTGCCTATCTTAGCTTGGCTTTGCACTTGCCACGCAAATCTTTCCGTCAACGTTATCTCTAACGGAAATTTCCCTCACGCCGATCACTATTATTTTATTTTTTTTAATTAATTGATGATATCATTTTCAAATTCTCTTTGTTGTATTTTTCTTTAATTTTGTGTTATTTCCGCTCTCAGATAATGCTGACTGAAAAGCAACCAATAGGAACCTCTTCTTCTGCCACCTAGGGAAATCACCTTCTTTTATCCTACGTGGCACGGAACCGGAAAAACAGACCACGAGTTTGTTCAACCAAACCGGAAAATAAACAAAAGTGCATTACTGCTTTATCGGTATAACTGTCTGCTTGAATACTTACAATGCAAGCTCCCGCAAATGACGAATATGCCCCTGTCAATCCCTGTCAATATTTTTTTTTTCCTTCAAAAAAATTAGCCTTTTTTTTTAATTCAATACAAGGCTCAGTTAATTAAACGATATATACCTTCTTATTGTATAGTTCGAAATATTATTTCAGCCTATTGGAGCTCTAAATAAATTTATAAAAAGAAACCCTAATCCTTGACTAAATTGACTTGTTAAATCATTTTCATCTATAATCATTTAAATTAATTTTTATAGTGTAATAAAAAATAGATATAACTATAATTAAATTAGTAGATTATTCATTCTGCATTTTTTTTTTTTGAAAAGATTATGCATTTATCTTTTATATCTGGGTAATAGGTTTTTTTAGAAGTAAGAAGTCCCGAGTTCGAGTCCTATTAATCACAGTTGTTTTCATCAATTTGGTGAGCTAAAGAGAGTGTTATTCCTATTATATAACTCACAGATATTCCTGTTAGATATTACAATTTGTTTTCACATTTATATTTATTATGAAAAAATTTATAACACTTTTAGCTTTTATTTTATCAATTGAACAATTTAATTTATAAAATTGTACATTTTAAATATTTTAGTACCATATTTTTGTAAAATTAGCTCGATTAAATATTTATTTATATGATAGTATATATAATGACAACTTATATTTTATACATGAGTCTACTCTTATTCTTATAAACATAGTTAATAATATAAAATTATTTACTGCAAATATAACAGCATTATTGTCTTTTCACTTAAAAAAAAAAGATTAAACTAGTAAAATATTATTACAGTATATAATTGGCTTAGTGTATAAATCATCCTGTACAATTGTTAGTACGTAAGTATTATATGTTAGATAAATCCCTGCATTAACTATTAAGAAGCATTTTAGATCTTTGCCATTTGATTGGAAGAAGAAAGAGAAACATTAAATTAATAAAAAAAGAAGAAGAAAACTCAGCTTTGGATCTGTTGACACGTGATTATTATAAACAGATCCAAGTTATTCAGTTGTGTACGGTAACTATAACCCACCTGCTTTCGTCCTAATCAAAGCTTAAACGTCATTAGTTTGGTGAATTACCCTTTTTCCTCTCTATAATAATATTCTTCATAAATTTATTTTGTTTCTTATAGCAATTTATTTAGTAAGATTTATGTAAAATTCTTGATCACGTAATTATATAATATATATCATTTTTTTCACTTTTAAAAAATTCATAATTTTCAATTTCACTAATCTTTTATGAGTTAAATGCAATCTACTAGTGTCTCTGTTCTATAATACTTATCATATTTAAAATTTCATGTTCTTTTAAGAAAGCTATTAAATTTATCCAAGTTACAATAAATTATTAAGTAAATTAACTATATTACTATTAATTTAATATTAATTCTCTAAAAAAACCCACTATATCGAAGTAATAATTATTGGTTCTATAAAGGTTAAGTATATATATAAAAAAAATATATTACTTCTTGAAATTACAAATGTGACAAGTATTTTGAAGTAAATTATTTTCTCAAATGTGATAAGTATTATGAAATAGACCTAGTATTACATTTTTATTTTTTAGTATTGGGATAGGTGGATTCAAACTTGGGTCAAATGTCAGATCGAATATGCACTTACCATTAAGTTATACTTTTGTGCAAAGATAATTTAATATTATTAATTGAACATAAAAATTATTATAAAATATAAAAAAATTTATATTTGTAAATATGAAAATAGATTATATTACCAAATGAACTTGCATGCAAGATTAAGAATTTCAAACATGAAAATAGCATTGTTAGACGTAATATTTCCAAACTTAGCGAGAAAGCACAAGTTAATAATTATTAATTAATATCAAGGTAAGTTCCATATAAATAAGAATTATTCTATTTGGTTTTCTACATAGGATTGGAATTGGTTACACTTTCCAATAAGTTAGGCTAGTGTTCTAAGTTTATATATTTACTTATTTTCTTGATATTATATATATATATATATAGATATAATATATATATAATATATTAATATAGATGATAATATATATATATTTCAGTCGATGTTTAAGAATTATCAATTATGTGTAGTCTTATTAGTCTAAATTATCAATTATTTATAGTCTTATTAGTCTTCTCATATTTTGTGGTAGATACGATGAGTGTGAAATTTCGAATTTGAGTAATTATTACAAATTTAATGAATGTTATTAAAAGACAAAATGCGAAGCTCACAATGTTATTTTGATCTATTGAATTTTTTAAATATAAAAAAATATTAATGCTTGAAAATCACATCAACAAGTTATTTTGCCCTTAAGCATGTCCAAGGATTCAAAATGGGTGTTTCTCTTCGTTGCTTAAAAAAATAATTATTGCAATATATATAAATTATACTTAATAAAATAAAATAAAATAAATAAAAAAATAAAGAAAAGACAAAGCTCCTTCTTTAGTGATCCAACGCTTTTTTCGATCCTATGGATCATAGATAGCCACAGGATCTCACTTTGACACACGCGTCGAAATCTGAGAGTTACTAAGAATGCTAGTGGGTCACCCAATAACGAAGAATCGGTCTTTAGCCGGTACACTTAGCAGCACTTACCGATAGGCCCGGTAAGCAAGGGTCAATGGTATAAGAGCTGGGGGTTTAAGCAAATGTTGGGTGGTTTTAGGGGGTTTTGCAATCAGAAGGAAAGAGAAATAGAAAAGAGAGAGACAAAATGAAAATGGGTAGCGTTTGAAACTATGTTTTTCTTGAGAAAATATGGGATAAAAAAACGAGAGATTCCGAGGAAAAATGGGGGAAAGTGGTGCGTGAAGGGTTAAGGATTTGTGTTTTCTTCTTTGATCTTTGAATTTGCCTCAAAATTTTCAGAATTTCGCTTTCTGAGGCATAAAAGTTTGCATCTTTCAATCCAAATATCGTTGTTAAGAGGTGAGATATGGATTCTGCTTCACAAATCATGTGGAAGTTTCTGTTTTTTGTCTGTTTTTGTTCTGGAGGATTTTGGCTTTTTCTAGCACCATTGTGTTTGGTTTCCGGGAAAGTATGCGAATAGAGAATTTTGAAAGAATACTAAATCAACTCATAGAATATTACATGACTCAAAGTTTTAAACTTTTTAATTTTTTCACTTTTTTTTTTTTTCTAAAATGTCAAGTGGGTCTGTGAATTTTTTTCCTTTACTTTGTATTCATTTTGTTTGCTGCAGTTTCTTGGTAGATTTACTTCTACATCCACAATTCTACTTTCAAATGATTTGATCTGATTTGCAAAATGGTTTATCCTTTGAAAAATAAATTTTGTTTTAAATTATGGTATTTCTGCCTTAAAAATTTTGAGTTAATGATTATTATTCAATCTCCAACATATATTTGGATTTTGTATTTGAATTTTTTTGATTTCTTCAAGGTGGATCCTTGTTGAGGGTTTTAGATCTTTTCAATTTATTATGGTCTGAAATGAACAGAATTTTCTGCAAAAGTGTCTGAAATGATGTTATTTTTTCTTTGAAATTCTCTTTACTTGGATCCCCTACATCAGGGTTTTGTTGTGGTTTTAGATTTTTAATTCTTTTTAATTATTTTTATCAGTTAGATTTTCATCTTTTTTCCTACTAAAACTGAGAATTCCAATATCTGGAAAATATAGAGTGAAGATTTGGTGGATATAATTTTTTTTTTGATGTTATACCTCAAATATTACAGCAAGTCTCTTTTTTGACGATTCTGTTAATTTCTGAATTTTTCTCTCTCTTTTTTTCCCTCATTATGCCCCGATTATTCCTTTTCTTCTTATGTAAATTTACTTGATTCTAGTTTTCCCTGGTCCATCTGGTTATTTTTTGTTCTGCACGTGTTAGATCATGATGATCTGATTATGGACTTCTACCTTTTGATCATAGTTTTTTTGTTTCTATATTCGTGGATTCTGATCAGATGTCTCAATTCTGATGGGTCTTTTCAAATCCCAATTCTCCTTACAATTCATTACCAAAGGCTATAATTTTTGTTGTTGCAGATAGGCAACCGTGCGGGGCCTTTGAGATTTCTATTTTCTTTTTCTGTCACGAAGCTTTAGAAGGTTAAAAGGAACGATCTTTTGTTTGGTGCTGGTTGATGGGTTTCACTGTAGCATTTCAAATTGTGGGTATCTTATATTTATTTATTTATTTGGTATTATCTAACAAAGATAGTCTTTCTGGTTAAAGTTCTAATGTTCGGTGTTCTATGGCTGAATTTCCTATTTTCTGAAAACTTTATTATTGGTTTTTGATATCAGTTTTATAGTTATGAAATAAGTCACTATTTGTTGCTTACTTTCATTGTGGTCACTTTTCAGGTTTTGCTAGCTTTTGTGAGCTTTAGTGATTTCTGCCTGTGATGATTCCTTCTTGGTATGATCTCTGAGATATGGTGTTGCAGAAGAGGTTAGATTATGGATTCAATGGCTATCAGGTTCCTCCGACACCCCGTGCTACTAGATCAGCCAGGGTAATGTATTCTAATGTTATTCTCATGTAGATATTTCCAGTTTGATTTGTACTTTTTTTTTCTTTTGGTCGACAAGATCTCTTACTGGTACTTATTCTCTATTGCTCTCTATAGAGGAGGGGCTCCTTTAAGAAGAAAGCTGGAGAGAGGCAAATGTGTGCATTTGACTTATTGGCCATTGTTGCTGGAGACTTATTGCTTGAGAAAGAAAGTACTCCCAGTTCTAGTAATACCTCAGCTGACAAAAATCAGTTTATGGTTGTCAATAATACTGTAAAAAGTGAACAAGAAGACAATGAAAAGAATATGAAAGTTGAAGCTCGAAATCAAGGAAGTCCTGCTAGTAGCTTCTTTATTTCTGAGCTTGTCTCACGTGGTAATGAACAAAAACAGTATTCCAAAGAATCTTTGCATGCTGACAATGATCTCAATTTAGGATTAGCTTCTGTAGTAGCTACTTCTGACTGTGAAGAAAGGTTTAATGCTGAAAAGATGGTGAATGGCAAAAGTAAGAATGCAGTGGGAACTTTTCCAAGCACGATAGAGGTAGGCTCCTCTAGTTTTAGGGGGTTTGATGATTGTAAACGAGAGGGTGAAACTAAAAAACTAGTAAAAGATGAGCCTAATAAATCTGGGAAGGTGCTAAATGGCCCTGCAGCTAACTTGTGCAGTTTTGAGGATCCAGTAGTCTGCGATGGGAAATCTACTGCAATTGTAAGTTCAGATAGTAGCACCAAGGTTCCTTTATATGGGAATCAGATTTCCCATTGTTTTTATCCCATGAATGGGGATGATGTAAATGTAGATAGTAGAGATGATGACGAAAACTCCTCTGGGTGTACTCACCCTAACACAGCCAAAAAATTCTTTAGGACGGCTCCACGCATTGGAGATCGACGGATAAGGAAAATTTTGGCTTCTAAATACTGGAAAGTAGCTCCAAGGTTGAAGGATGGAATGCTTTCTAACACTGGTAAGTGGTTGTGTTATGATTTCTACATATGCTCGTCCTAAGTGTCTTGTCAGCATTATTTGCCACGTAATTATAAATGATTTTCTGTTTTCAAAGTGGGATTTATTGGTGCATGTAGATGGTGGCGACTCGAAGCCTCTTTACCACAAGAGGAAAAATTATTACAAATATCAGCGATCTGAAAGATTATACCCTTTCAAAAAGAGGAAACACTTCGGTTATGGTTCACAATCAAATTCTGAAGAAGGAATTAGTAGTGAATTTGTCTCCAATTCACCTCAGAAGGGAAGTGCTAGAGATGCTGTTGGTTCCTATCTAAAGATGCATGGAGGTCTTTTTTCTTCTTTGCTAACTCAAATATTTATTTTTGCTATCTATAATCTTTTGCTGAGTAATCCTTATAATGCAGCTACTGGGGCCTCATCTTCTGTTGGAGGTCAGCAAAATTCATACCAACCTAGGGATTCTCATGGTATAAGAACCTTTGATGGAGTTATTCATATGTACTCTTTTGACTTGATTGGTGTCTGACATTCAAAGATGTTCTTACACCAAGGTGTATTTCCTTTTACTCAGTGAAGCTTAGGATAAAGTCTTTCAAGGTACCAGAGCTATTTATTGAGATCCCAGAAACTGCAACTGTTGGTTTATTGAAGGTATAATATTTTTGAACAATGATAGTTAAATTGAATTTATTTGCTGTTTAATATTGTTTGTATGGCTAGATTTTAAAGAAGAAATTGTATATATATAATTGTTGATTTGTATCATTTTCATCCAAGGTTTAAGGACTACTACATTGTTCATGTCTCTTTATACGAGTGTGTGTTATGAAGAGTAACAAAAAAATTGGTGCATCCATGTTTATGTTTTGTATGCATGCTCTTACAGAAGCTTTTGCACTAGCCTACTCTCTGATGGGGCATTTCACGGTAGGTCTTTTTTCATTGGAATTTGGATTCTTGATCTCCAGGATTCATTCTGATGATAAGTAATTGTTCCACAGAGGACTGTTATGGAAGCTGTGAATGCTATACTTGGAGGTGGATTATGCATTGGCGTACTTCTTCAAGGAAAGAAGGTTCGGGATGACAATAAAACTCTAGTGCAGACTGGCATTTGTCACAATAATCAATTGGATGCCTTGGGTTTTAGCCTAGAGCCTAATTCTTCTCGAAATCCCCCTTCTTTGCACCCTCGAGATTCTCCATTTCTGTTACCCAGTGACACAACACAGCCTATACGGAGGTAATTGGAAAGTACTTCTGTATTCTTACATGTTGAAATATTGATCTTCTTTGATGTTAATTTTCGAGGCTCTTAAGGATCAGTTTTTGTAGTCTTGGTATCTGCTTCATTATTTTTGCCATGGATTGACTTCCCCTAGTTGATAAATGACAACAAATTAAAGACTTGACACCTTACCAAGAATCACTCAGTCATGTTTCTTCATTCCCAGGATGCAAAGTTTTATTATGTGTGGAAATTTGCCCATTTTCTTGCATTAAGAAAATGCTCTGCAGAGCTTGTTACTTTTGATGTGGATGGCATGAAAGACAGAAAGAGCATGTTGAACTTTAGAGAAATATGATTTAATGTTGAGAAAATGAAATAATGAAGTTAAATGATCATTTTGAATGTTTTTTGAATTCAGAAATTTGTGAACAATGAGATAAGTGTTGTGAATGGTATGCTTGAGCTTTTGCTCTCTGGATCTTATTAATCAAATTGTAGTTCTGATATGTAATTTCTTTTACCAGGTATCTACCTGCTCCAAATGCTGCACATCAGGCAACTTGTGCTACTTCTCCTGAGCCTCATGGTGCTAATTTAGGGAATTTCATTGAAAGCGACCATGATTCAGCACCCTCGCCTACAGATATGTCCATTGACAAAGTCACAACAGATTCAAAAGCTCTGGTTCCTGTACCAGAAATGAACATAGAGGCGCTAACGGTGGTTCCCGGACATCGAAAATCTAAGCGATCTGAGATCGTGCAGCGCCGAATTCGTCGACCTTTCTCTGTCTCTGAAGTTGAAGCATTGGTGCAAGCAGTTGAGAAACTTGGAACTGGAAGGTATATTCATTGTCTTGATGATGTAAAGCTAAATGAACTAGAAAAGCTGTTTGACATATATAATTACTAATTAGTTATATTTTGATGATTGCTTCGATGAAAAATTTATTTAAATCCGGCTATTGGCCTGCTGGGTGGCTATCTTACAGCAAATTTAAGACATCAAATTTTTAACGCAGTTTTTTTCTCTTGCTTTTTTTATTTTAATGGATTTTTGATGGATTTTTGAATCACCAGATGGCGTGATGTCAAACTACGTGCTTTTGATAATGCAAAGCACCGGACTTATGTGGATCTGAAGGTGAGTTTGCTCATATTTCACTCTTCCAGCTGATATGATATATTTCATCCAATAGGTTTTCTATATGTGTATAAATAGTTCCTTTAGAAGGCAGGTATTTAATTATTTCCGGAGTTATATTCTTAAATCTGATCTTTTTTTCAAAATTCAAAAATGTCAGACTTTGTATATTGGGCCCACATTCCTCAAGAGTATGAAGTTAGTTTAATTTGTTGAATAAATAAACAGTTGCTTGGATAACAGGTAAATGATGATTGGATACACTTTAATACCTTTTGTGGTCTGTATGACTTTATCTGTAAAATAACAACTGTCCCACAAGGAATCTCTTCAATTCTAATCTTTCACGATGCCTTTTAGATACTTTTTTTTCCCCCTCTTCTCATTACTAACCTGCCCTTTACCAAATTGCCTGATCCCCACTTCCCCCCTTTTGCGATACACGAGTTAAGAGTGTGCTATATGACTAATTGAATATTTACCTGAAAGCCTATAAGAGCAAAGATGAGCTGTTCATAATATGCTCGAAATGGTAAATGTGGTCGGTTTGGTTCAGTTTTGACAGTTATTTTCGGGTTATGCAGGATAAATGGAAAACTCTTGTGCATACGGCAAGAATATCCCCTCAACAAAGGAGGGGAGAACCTGTCCCTCAGGAATTATTGGACAGGGTCCTAACTGCACATGCATACTGGTCCCAACAACAAGCCAAGCAACAACTCAAACACCAGCAACAGGAGACTTGCGTTGTCGTGTGAGAGCTCCTCTCCCTCTCTCTCTCTCTCTCTCTCTCTCTCTCTATACGCATATATAGACCAAAAGCTCGTGAAACGCATGTTTATGGAGAAACACACAGACTAGTGGGGATTTAGAGAGATTTTCTGTGTATTTTTGTTATTATTGTGTAAAAAAAATGTTCATGACAAGGGAGGAATAGAAAGTCCTGAAAGAATTCTTGAATGTAATATTTTCTTGCTCTCGCCGTGATTCTTTTCCAGCTTGGAGAGATGTATGGCATTTGTAAATGGTGATGATGGAATAAGAGCCTTCGCTAACGGAGATTGATTGACAACAGAAATGTTTTTCATTTTTGTTTCAATCTTCAGATCGATTCTTTTTATTTTTATTTTTTGTTCTTGATGGGGTTAAGGAATAAAAATCGTTTTAGGTTTTCTCCTTGTAGAACTTGATAGTTGTAATTTCTCCTTTTCTTTCTTTAGAGTTTAGCCTTTACTGATAAAAGAAACCAAGGAAATGAAAATATTTGAAGTAAAGAATATTTATATGAACGCCATAATTATTTTCCTGCAAAAAGACTTAAAAAGAAGGCTACTGGAACCGGTCTAAGGGTCTTACTTTTTTGTAGGAATTTGGGAAATTAAATGGAAGAAGACAAAACAAATAGTATTAGCAATCAAAAAGATAGTTATGTGTCAGCAAAGAGCATCAAGAGAGCATGTGATTGCATGTGTTAGAAAATGAAGTCATTTAATTTGGTTTTTGTACTTTGAAGCTTTCACAGCAAATAGGCTTAAAATTTGTATTCTAGTTGCCTGTTCAAAGAGTACTTTATTTTTTAAATTGAGATCCATCAATCCTGCTTATTTACATAATACTATAATCATGAGATAATATAAAAAAATTACTAAATGACTTTTTTAGCCTTTTTTTGTCTTAATCTAATGATTAATAGTAACACATGGCCTCACCAACGCATAGCTTAATGATAATTTTATCTACAATCTGACAATAGATTCAGGTTTAAATCATTTTTCCAATATTAAAAAAAGAACAAATAATGAAATATACAAGTTTTTCTGCTCAATATTTGTAGAAAAAATAATAATAATTTATTTTTTTCTATTAATATAGTTGTAAACATTAACAGAATTATTATCTAGTTAGCTTATAAACTAGTATATAAGCTAACTTGATTGATGACTCGTTCTAAAATCCAAACTCAACTCGTTTATTAAATGAATTCAATAAATAAATTTGAGTTTAGTTTTTCAAAGCTATTCAACAAGTTAAAATGGGTTTTTTTAGTCAAATTTCAAACAATTCATGAATCATTTACCTTATTTAAAACCTATGATTCTACTTTAAAAAAAAAAAAAATTGCAATCTATCTCTCTTGGTATTATTAGGGTTGGTAGTTATTGGAGTTGGGATTCAAACTAACCTTATCTCAAAGAGAGAATCAAAAAGATACTTGGGCATGAGAGAGAGAGGAAGAGATGACATTTTATTGATGTTAAAGCCTTTAATTTCCCTTTCCAAATGTCAATGTACAAATACAATTGGTGGGAACATATAAATGTTGTATATGTCACTTTTGTTTTGTGTCTCTTTCATGGAAAGGTCATCTCTTGCACTTTTTAAATTTTAAAAAATAGCATTAGTAGATAAATAGATGAACAAGGATTCTACTTCTTGTGGCTACAATTATAAATTGGATGGCTCTTTTTGCCATTGCCTTTCCTATCAACAAAAAGATGAGCTCTATCATTTTATGTATGGCTAACAAATTTTGTGATTTAATTCATCTTACCCAAAAAACAAATACTAGAATTTCAAGTTTCATGTTTTTTTATGATGTCATTATTTATGAATTTCTGAAATTTCAAATAGGTAAATAAATATTAAAGAAAAATAAAACTAAGAAGAGAGAGAGTTGATTTTTTTTTTTCTTTTCTTTTTTCCTGAATTATTGGTGACACTTGCACTGAAACAGATGCCTTAAAATAAGCAATATCCATGTTGGGCCTAACAGAAGCCCAGTCCAAATGAATTTAGCATTTGTGACTATGTGATGGGCTTATTGCTAGTATCTAAGGCTTGCCAGGTGCAAGCATAATGCTCCCCATTTTATTTTTTATTTTTTTTTATTTTTTGTACCGTATAATAAAAAAAGAATTATATTATCTAAGGAAGAGGTAACAAGGGTATTGTGATTTTCACATCAGAAGAAAAGAAAATTATGTATAAATTGATGAAAAATTTTGTGGTGTTTTTAAATGGTAGAATTGAGAAGGATAAAATTAAGTGTATAATTCTTGATATTTTCAAGTTTATTTTTTAATTATAGCTATCGGGATAAGATAATTGATGCATAATTTTCTCCGAACTTTCTTCAAATAATCATTTGTGCCCCTTAACTTTGTAAAAGACCACTTGTGCACTATAACTTTAATTTTTTGTAGCTATTTCACTTGTCATTTTTTAAGTTTGTGCGTTAATTACAAACATATTGATGTGTTATAAGTAGTTAAAATGTACTTAACTGATAAACCACGTTGGATTCCACATATACAAGAACTAACAAAAAGAGAAAAACCATTGTTCACCCTATGTACAACGATTTATTTCATGCTCCATTGTTTTAGCTTGGCAAAAGGTGAAATAGATACAAAACTAAAATTGAGGAGGACAAGTGGTATTTTACAAAATTAAGGGGCATAAATGATTATTTCAACAAAATTCAGGGAAAGTTATGCATTTGGTAAATGTTTTGCTGAGTTCCTATACATTCATATTTATTTTATTTTTTTTCTCTCACTTCTTCTATCGTTTCTCTATTATTATCTTCTCCATTCTCTCCTTGCTTTTCAATTCATATTTTCTTTTTTAAACTTCAATTATTCCTCTAACTATCAAGTAATTTTCGCAATTTCTCTTTTCTGTTGTGCGGTTATGATAACTCAGACATTGTTCCTATTAGATTCTTTTATTAACTCGATAAGAGATTTAAAATTTTCTTTTTTGTGTTTTGCTCTTATGTTACAGAACTATAAAGTTTTTTCATTTAATTTTTTCAAGTTTAGTTCCGGGTATACCGAGGAGTTTACCACGAGTTAATTTGCTCGATAAGTTATTTTTTTATTATTATATAAATAAAATACAATTAATTTTACTGATAGAAGAAACACTTTACTTAAAACACACCTAAAAAGTAACACTTCGCTCAAAAAGAAAAAAAAAAAAAAAAAAAAAAACCACACCTTAAAAAGTAACACTTCGCTCAAAAGAAAAAAAAAAAAAAAAAAAAAAAAAAAAAAAACTGAACGTTGTCCATTCGAAAGTAATTAACGGCCAACAACTTGAATGTTCATATCTTAATAATTGCATTTCAATGGTTTACATTTGAAGTTGCGATATATATATATATATAAATAGAACCATATTTGTTATACCTATCACAACATCGAAACATTGAAGTATTGAGGGTAGTAAAAGAAATATTATTTCGGTCTCATTTTATTTGCTTGTTTTTTTTTTTAATATTTCAAAATATTTATAAAGTTTCTAAATTTATATATAAATAATTATTTTTCTCATTATAACCTTTATGATTATTTATCAAATGAATGATTTTTATTAATATTTTAATGTGTTAAAGGGTAAAAAAAATGCAAAACATTGGTTAAATTCTTAACATGTTTGTTTTGTCAAACAATACAAATAAAATAATATAGAGAGAGTAATTTTTAAGGTGTTATGATTACTATCTAATCATGACGGATAAGAGTATGATGCCTCCGCTTGACAAGTAACTCACGCTATTGAGCTTGATAAGAAAAATAATTTTTACATTAGTTTTTTTATTTTAATTTTATTTTTTTAATATAGACATTAATTGAATTAACATTAGTATTAATATCATTAATAGTATTAAATGTTAACTAAATAATTAATAATAATATCATTACTTCATATAATAAAACTTTTTAACTTATTTTAATTTAATAATATTAAATATTGTTCAATTTTTTTCAATAATTAAGTATATACCTAATATACCATTAATATTATTTCAAATAATTAAATTTTCAAATTTTTTTCTAATATTAATAAATTAATAATATTATTTAATAACATTGTCATTAAAAAATTTCAAAATCGTTGTTCTTGTATTATTATAGATTTTGTAAAGTGAATATGAATATAACTGAACTGATAAGAAAAAAAATTTTTTTTATTGTTTTTTAAATTTCATTTTTTTTTCAATTTAAACATTAATTGAGTTAATATTAATATTAATATCATAAATTTATATATTTTTCAATATTTAAGTAAGTAATTAATAATATTATTAATATTTTCTAAATAATGAAAATTTTCATATTCTCTTTTCTAACAGTTAATAAATTTAATAATTCACATTTAAAATTTCACATTTTTAAAAAAATTATTAAATTTATCTAAATTACAATAAAATATAACTCATAACAAGTAGCAGGTCTGGACGAGCCTAATGCTAATGGCCCACCAAGGTAGTGTCACCCAGGGGCCAGATGCCTAATGGTCCCAAGGCAATGACACCCGAGGCAAATATAAAATGCCTAGCTAATGGTCCCACGGCACTGACAAAAGGGTCAAGCAAGGTTTACTACTCTCGGCCGCATCAGGCAACATCCACCTTCGACTGGTTTTAAGTCAAGGACTCCGTGGCCCAGTCAACGTGCGTGCATTTGTCTAATTTTTATAATTGTTTAAGTTTCAATTATAGGACAGTTATTATTTTATATTAATTTCAAAATAAATAAATTGAATAAGTATTTGATATTTTTGAAATTAAATTGTAGTAAATATAATGAAGTTTCTCATATTTAAAATGAATTACTTAATTTATAGATTTTAACAATACTGAGATTTTCTTTTTGAAGAGAACAATATTGGGAGTTATTTTTTTTATATTAATTAATTATAATATACATCAAACTAATTAATTCTCCTTTTATTTTTGTTTATCTGCTAATTCTCGTTCTTATTATCAAAAAAAAAAACATGACGGTATTTTTTATTATTTATTTATCTTTATTTATATCTTTTAATAATATAATATAAAAAATTTTACATATACGTTATATTATTTTTTAAAATTTTATTTTAAATTTTTTTAACCATGCATAGCATAAGAATATTGCTAATAAAGCAATGAAAGACAAAATGTCAATTTGATGAAGGAGCCACGTGTCTTCTAAAACACAGAAACACTTGCAACCATTCAATTTTTATCTAGGAGGATTGTCTTTGTTGTTTAGTAGAGAAAATGGATTCTGAGTCAAGAAATTGATAGATGCAAGTTTTGATGGAAATGAAATTTGAGCCAAGCAATTTCAGATTTTTGCTGTCGTTTTCTTTAATTAAAACAAAAACGTCATACTATAGGACTTCTTTTTCTTAATAAAATTTTGGATTGAATATTCCTTTCTCATTATATGATAAATTTTTTCATTTGTCTAATTATTATACTAATTAAGTTCTTGAATTGAAAGAAAGATGACTTGTATTTTTCGAACTAAATGGTCAATATGGATTTTATTATATGATAATATTGTTTTACATACAAACAAATGTACATTATTACAAAATACACTATAATTGTTAGTGCTAGATACTTTTTTTATGGTCCAAGTGATCCAACACTCAAACCCATAACAATAAAGTAAAATTCTATTAGGATATGTTTGTTTCCGTAAAATAATTTGCAGGAAAGTATATTTCACAATTTTATGTTGTTTGGAACATTCAGGAAAATAAGTCAACGGAAAATATTTTTCTAATCAAAGGAAAATTAAG
Source organism: Jatropha curcas (assembly GCF_014843425.1). The sequence continues at coordinate 11,784 of NW_023591203.1, read as the reverse complement.
TCATTTTTTAAGGAAAATAACTTTCCATTTTCGAGACATTTTTTAAGGAAAATAACTTTCCATTTTATCGCGAGAGAAGTAAAACATTTTTTTTTAAACATTGACAAATCTTATAAATCAATTTTTATTTATTTTATTTATTTAATCATTATAGTCACTAAAATCAGTTCACCATTTTACCACCGATTACGGACCACTGGCACTATCACCCGCCACCACCATCGGCCACCGACATTTTTCATAATATATATATATTATATATATTGCATTCTTTTCATACTTAAAAAAAATAAAAATTTTCAAATTATAAAATTTCTATTACTGGTTTATATTTTTTTATTTGGTCTTATTGGAAATAAAAACTTTAATTATTTTTAATTAATTTTCAATACTTACAACAAAATAACAGAAAAATAAGTCATTTGGAAAATATTTTTCCATGAAAATTATTTTTTCAACAAGATTTTTATTTTAGAGAAATTAAACGGAGCCTTAATATTGGACGGACTGTAAATTTTGAACACTTGTCTTTTATAAGAAAATTCGTCTGTGGAAAAAATATACAAGTTTTGAGTGATTTTTTAGTTTTTGATTTTCTACATTAATTTTTTTTTATTTCCCTTTTTGTTGGAAGGTTTTTTTTTTAATTTTCCTTTAATTTAATTAGGAGAATATTTTCAAGTATATTCATCAATCAAATTGTTGCTTTTTTTTAGACAAATTTTAAAGATATTATTTATTCTTATATTCAAATTAATAGAGTAGTAACTTCAAAAATTCAAACCCTTACTTTTATACTATTATAATAAATGGGTGAACTACCCGTAAATAAAAAGAGCCTTTTATTGACCAAGGAACAAACACACAATTGGGGCCAAGGGGGCAACGGACCCCTCTAAAAAATTTGAAAAAAAAAAATTAATATTTTAACTTTTTCATTTCTTCAGAAAATGCTTAAAATTCATTTTTCATAGTAGACAAAACCCTTTTGTTGTAACTTTGTCATTTCTTAACTTTTAGTCCTATTAAATACAATCCAAATTATATTAATTTCCCATCCTCACTTTTCGTTTATTTTTTATTGGGCATTTGGAGCTCTGTAATTATTTGATTGAAAATTTTTGATAATTTTTTCTATAATTAGATTTTTTGATAAATGGAACCGTACAAAGTTTGAAAATAAATAACCATTTCACCAAGATCTCGCCATATATAAAAACCAAATACATATATAAATTATTGCGTTAATCAAATTCTTTTTTTTTTTTTTTTTTGATAGTATTATCAAAATAAAAAATAAAATCAAAAAAAGTTTAAAAAATTTAATACCTCCAACCATTAATAACAATAAAGTGAGAAATTTTCGAATTTAGCAATTAGTCAGCGAAACTCTTGATAGTAGAGAGTATTCAATGAATAGTTGATAATAAAAGAAAACAATATCCTTTAATAGTAGCCAAAGAAAAAATTGTAGTTATTGATAGATAAATTTTTAATTGAATTATATAATTTTAAATATTTTTCATTTTATTATCATAATAATAGATGTAATATTAAAATCAAAGTTATAATAAGTTTTTTAAAGACTAAAATTTTATGTAAAACAACTTAAAAAAAAAAGAAGCGTTAAAATGTTAAACAAAATTACAATCATGATTTACATAAAAAAATTTTTTGAAAAAATTTAATAAATTTTTATACTAATTGAAAAATTGATCGAGAAATTTACTTTATGCAGAGATTAAGGATAAAATAACTAATATTCTTTAAGAAAAATGATAAAGGGCAAAAAGGTAACTAATAATATTAACAAAGCAAAATACAATAAAATACGAAAAAAGAAAAGAATTTCAATTTATAACTTATAAATTGAATTTTTTTTAATTTTTTAATAATTAAAATATTTAAGTTCCTTTTTAACAGTAAAATTATAAATATAATTGATTTTACTATTTTTGGATTCAATTCAAAACTTCTACAATAGAATTTTTCATTCCTAATTAAAATTTGATAAAGGAATTTTTTTTGTTACAATTTCTAATATACGTTTGATTTAAATATTAATAATATTATTATAGTTTATTTAATTAATTATTAATTATTAGGACTTTTATATATGTTGCATTAGTTTATGCATTTTGTATTATTTTTTAAATATTTATGTAATATTAACTAACATTTTGCACGTATTAATTGTCAAGAAGAATACAAATTTCTTATTAACTAATAACAAACTATATTCACCAAAAGCCATATGATTGATTATTCCCTATTTTTTATGTTTTAAAACTAATGATTTATTTTACTCAAAAAGTTAAATTATCTTTATTTTTTCAAACAATAAAATTTAAAATCTTAAATTTTTATATTCTTACATATATATATTTTATAATAGATTAATATAAATATGTTATTTTATCCAATATAATTTATATTTTTTATATAGGAAAATTTATTTTCATTAATAATTTAAATTAGTTTTGTTTTTTCACAAATTAAAATTAAATTTTCTTAACATTTTATATTCTTAACCATTATATCTTATTATAATATATAATATTAATTATTATATATTCAATAGAATCTATATTTAAATAGAAAATAAAAATCTTTAATAATTTTCCTATTTAGAATTTAGATTTAAAACTTCCTATAGTTGTTAGAACATACTTAATAAATATAAATTAGAATTATTTTATTTAATTTGTAAATAGAGGAAATAAAGATTACACTTACTGCAAAAGAAAGAAAACATGATTGGAAAACTCAAATAATTTTTAAAAAATTAGTAAAACTGATGGTAATAATTTCTTATTAGTCAAAAGCAACCAAATTCGTGGATACTCAAGAGTACGGGTGGCCACAGGTTTCCGAAACCAGCGGTTCCGGGTCCACAAATACAATTAGAACCGGAAGCCGAACTAAAATTTTTCGGTTCCGTACGGTGTCAAAACCGACGGTTCCTGATCGAATTTTCCGACTGATTTTCTGGCAAATCGCATAATTTTTAAATTTCAAATTTTTGAAGAACCCGGGTTTTTCCCCCCAAAAATTTTTAATAAATTTTGTGAAACGTTATTTGTTAAAAAAATACACCTAAAAAATTGAAAAAAATGCTTCAATTAAATTATTTTTTTAAAGACTGAAACAAATTATTTTTAAAAAAATTCTTCAACATGAATTTATTTTTTGCTTTTAAAAAAAAGTTTGAACATTAATTTTTAAAAAAAAAGGCTTCAGCTTAATGTTTTTTAAAAAAAAAAAACATTTTAAGTTGCCTACGTACCCTTTGAAACTAGCCGTTATATAGCCGTTTATGGCTGTTGGGAGGGGTATAAGAGATTTCACAATAAATTAAAAAAAAAAACACAAAAACTGGACAGTTTCTAACGGTTTGTGTAGAACAATCGCGTTCGAACCGACGGTTCCAATCCGGTTCAGACCGGTTTTGTTTGGAACCGTAACGGTTTGCAGTTCCACAAAATCTGGAAATCGGAACCGAACCGAAAATCTCTGGTTTCGGTCCGGTTCCCGAAACCGTAATATGGCCACCCTTATCAAGAGATAGCAAATTATTGATAGTCAAAAAACTCAAAAGCAAATTTAAAAACAAGTTGATATTACAATGATATGATATAAACAAAATTCTAATTATAATTAGTAATTAAAAGATAAATTTTCTAATTGCAAGTGAGATTAAATTTATAATATTTAATATAATAAAATATAAATTGATTTCATAAATTAGAAATATTGATTAAAAGTTCAAATTCCTAATTAGGAACGAGATTAAATTTATAATATTAATAAAAAAAAGAGCTACCAATTAAGGGATTAATGAAATTTAATATCTTATATTATTAATGTATTTAAATTATAAGATATTAAAATTATAGTTTTCTATATGTTATAGGAATTCCGAAAATTTTTTCTAATTAGAATAGGACTAATTTATTTTTAATGTGTTTTTAATTATTGAACTAATAAAATTAAGAGTTTTCTAATTAGAACAAGACTGAATTATTCTTAATCAATCAATTAAAATTAAAAGTCTGCAAACGAGCATTCAGGAACTCAAATATTCGCCCATACACCACACACACATAAAAAAAATATAAAATTGAAATTTCCTATACCTGAAAAAAAAATATTTATGTTATTAGTTTGAAATATTGCAATTTCCATAAATATCTTATTTTTTTATCAAAATACTTGAAAACTTGAAAAAAAAAAAGATATTATCCTAACAAATTATTAATTTTATAATACCAAAATAAAATTAAATTTTTATTAATAAATTATAAAATGAAAGAGGAGTAACAAATATTAATTTTAGTAAATCCAAATAAAATTTAATTTTTTATAATAAAAATATAAAATGAAAAGAAGAGTAAGAAAAGAGAGAAAAAGAAATGCAAGCATACCAAAAGATGTAGCGGAGAAGAGGTAGAAAGAGATATGCATCGAAAATAGGTTTCTGAATTTTGGTTTATTAACTTTTAGCAATGGATCAAAATTCGTTGGTAATTTTTATGTAAGGGAACCAAACTCCCAGCGGCGGAAGAAAAAAATACTATATGTATAAATTTAGAAACGGGGAAAAATATTCCTTACTAACACTTTTTGTAGAAACCTTTTATCAACTCTTAGCAACGGAAAAATAATGTGAAAACAAGAATTTGTTTATATTAATAAAAATAATATTGATTAAGGAAACTTATTATAATCAATCTAATTAAAATTATTATATAATTTTAATGGTAATAACTAAAATTTTTCTAATTAGATGATCCTCTTATAAGATATTTTTATGACAACCATTTAAGCTGTAATCATAATGCATACTAGAATAATTACAGTTTAATCATATAAATCTATAAAATCTAAACATATAAACTATTAAAATAAAAATTTAGTCTATTAATTTGTAAATAGAGAGATAGTTAAGGTTATACCTTACCGCAAGAAGAAGACATTGATTGCAAACTCAATAATTTCAAATTAGCCAAAAACTTGGTCTGTACAATTCTTGATAGTCAAAAGTAACAATTTTTGATTGAATCAAAAGCAATTAAAACTAAACATATATATAGTGGGTATGATAGGAATAAATTCCTAATTAGAATGAGATTAAAATTATAATATAATATAATAAAAATAATAGTTTGATATCTAATTTAGAATATTGATTTGTAATGATATTTTTTGTTCAGTTCATTAAAACTTAGCACGAGACTTTTAGAAAACCCAATGTTTCCCTCTCATTTGTTACTTTTAATATTATAATTATAGATAGATAGATATTTAAATTTATGTCAATAAATTAATTATATATTGAATTAAATAAATATTTAATCAAATATAATATAAAGTAATTGAAACATGTGCCAAGATAAAACTATATAATCAATCTAAAATTTAATCAAAATTTTTTAATACATGGGCATTATATGGGAAAAAAAAAAAAGAGAATAAATGTTATGGTTGAACTAATTTAAACTATATAGTTCTTAGGCTTATTTTCGGCGACAATCTTTAATTAACTTACTTTTTATAGAGTTCCAGTAACATAATGTTTTTGAACCAGCTTCTACAGGTTAAGGTATCGTTTTTTATAAAAAATTAACTTATGTAACAATTCAGCATTTAAAGTTTATTTGAAAAGCTACACTCAAAACAGCTAAACACTACTAAGGGCCTTGTTCGGCAATTTTAGCGGTTCTAGTATATATTAGTTGTTTAGTAGCTACGTTTAACGATTAGATATTTAGCAGTTAGTAGTAGTTGTTTTATATAAGCGGTTTAAAATAGAATTTGTTCGGTAAAAATAATTGTTTTGTATTAACTGTTTAATATAAAAAACAAAAAGGGTAAGATCATAGAGAACAAGGCAAAAACAAGTGAGAATTACAGACGGGGTCAATAAAAAATTTATAAAATGCTAAACGTTAATAAAGGGATAATGTTTCATGAAACACTACCTCAAACTCTAAAATATTAGGATTAAATATACATTACCGGACACAATAATTAAAAAAATTAAAAATTAATTGTTTTAAGCTAATCAAAACACAAAACACTTACTCCAAAATACTCTTGCCTAATAGAGCCTAGAACAACGAACAACTACTTTTAAATAGTTTAAGTTTTTAAAACGAATAAACCTTTAATCAGTATAAAAAAAAGTGAGACTATTTTGTATTTGAAGGGAGTAATCATTTGTTTACAAATTTAATTTAATTTTGCTATAAAAGTATGGAAATTTTAATTATTTAAAATTACAAATCATTGAAATGTGTAGACTCGTATTAAATGAGTATATAATATTGTTTGATTGTTTAGTGGACTTATATTGAAAGAATAGGAAAATTTATTATGAAGAGATATGGCATCAATGAAAAAGGGTGCGAGGGTTAGCACTTAATTTTATTTATAACCAATTTTCTAAGGATTTAATTTTTTAATTTACGACAATTTATCGGGTATTTTTAGAGTATTTATTTTACCAATATATTATTTGTTTATAAACTTATATTTTAAGGTGCACATACTATTGAAATCATTGATAAAAGAATCGCAGGTGAGAGATTCAAAATATATAAATTTGTTTTTATAAAGTGAAAATTACATATTATTAATTTACCAACCCTCATTTAAACCCACTGATCAATATTTCGTTGCCTAAAATTTATCTATCGTATGTAAATAAGCAATGCTCTACGGAACAAAAAGTGCAAGATAATGATGCTCTTGATTCTTACATCAAAAAAACCTAATAACCTATCTTCCATCTATTGTGCAGGTATGATTGTTAAGAAGAAGGTTTCAGTTCACACTAGGTCGGTCAGGTGGACTTGCGGCCACTGCTTTAATAGCTATTATAATCCTTGCCATTCTTTATTCTCTTTAATACGATTCTTCACATTTTTTGTTTACTACATAGTGTGAATGGACTCTTAAAAATCTGTGTGCGGAATTGGACCCCAGCTCTTGAATCTTTCTTTCTTGCTGCTGCTGCCACGTTGGTTTTGGCGTCCCATTACACACTATAAATGGGGCCCAAGTAAAACGATTGGAGAATTTGCTGAACAATTACAGTCACTGATTCAAATACAATTAACTAGATTTTTACATTATGATCCATATTGAAAAAAATGTCCGACCGCTAATTTTACAATAGATTTCTTTTTGTTTTTTTTGGTTACTTGGGAAAGAAATGTTTTTTTTTGATAGGGCTGCACCTAGACCGGGTTTTGATTGATTTAAAAAAATTTGACTCGAATGTACGAATCAATGATTTTTTATTTTCAATTTAATAAAACATTGGGTTTAGGTATGAATTCAACGTAAATCAGTGTCAAATAAATGATAATAATTAAAATTAATTTTTAAAATAAAAACACGTTTAAAGAAAGGAGACGATTGGTAAAAAATTAAATTTATTTAATCTAATTTTATACAATAATTTTTCACAACTACAAAAATATTTCATGATAATATATTAAAATTAAATTTCTTAACATGTCAATTATTAGTTCAGTCATAATCATAATCAACGTATGAAAATTAAAAAGTTTCTAATAAAAAGACGACCGATAAAAATTAAAAATGCCCTTTAGTAACATAATTATATAATAGCTTTAATATTAAAACTACAATATACTCCAAAACTCTATTAAATAATGTAAATAATTTTAGTATTAATATTCAAAATTGCAAATCAAATTAAATTCAATTCAAATAATTCATAATTTCATTTATGGGTGGATCGGATCTGAAGTTTATTCTTGCTGACCCTGTGATCCAATCCAACCCGCTAAATTATAAAGATGGACCCACTCAATCTAACCCATTATATTTTCAAACCGCCCGATTGATGTCGAAGTTATACGGGTCATGTTGCAACCCTAGTTTTTGATAACATCATTTAATTATTTTAAATTTTATTATATAGTATTTTAAGATAATAAATCAAAATTTTTAATTTTAAAATGTTATTACTAAATGTATAATAAAAATTAATTTCAACTTCATACAATTTTAATCTAATAAAAAAATTATTACTATAAATATTTTCAATTATTAGGAAATTTTTTGAAAGAAATAATAATATGATCTTGAAATTTCCATATTTAGATCAAACTAGTTCTTTGACCACATGCACTTTATATTTAACATGCCAAATTATTTTTATTCAATTGTTTTTCAACATTTTTTTTTTTACTAAAAAAAAAAAGCTTCAAATAAATAAATATAATATGTGTAACTTTTAAAATCAATGCAAACAAACAAATAATATTCGTAATGAAAGATTCTCTCTAGATGGGATATAATGATATTATATTTAAAAAATTTCAAGTATATATATTTATTTAAAAAAATATTTTAAAAAAAATAAAAATGTCAAAGGTCTAATTATCTTTATGTCTATTTTAAAATTATTTTTAAAAATACATCCAATTAAAATCATAAAAAAATTATAATAAAATGTCATAAATTAAAAAAAAAATTTAAAGAGAGCTCTTTTTTTAAATTTAAAAAAAAAAAAAAATTTTTTTTTATTCATTTCATCTTTAATATTAGAAAAAATTAAAAATGAAAAATGATAGGAAATATGCCAAAATTAGTTCATTTTTTCATATATTCAAAACTTTATAGTGTTTTGGTATTTTTTTAGATTTCATTGTTAGATTAAAAAAAAGGAAAAATTTTTTATATGATATTTAGTCAATACAATTAATGTGTAAATAATCGAATTAAGTGTATCCATCATCTCCAAAAGAATTCAAAAGAGAAAGAATAATATTAAAAAATTTATTTTAATTTCATTATATTTAAACTAATATAGGTCTAATCGTAAGAGTGTTTACCTATATTTTAAAAAATTCAAAATATAATTTAATTATAAAATTTAATTTCATTTTTCAAACCTGATATTTAAGGTTTTTCGATTTGGACCTTATAAAAAGTAATATTCACATGAAATCTTATTAATTTATAAAAATTATTGGACAAATAATAAGGCAAGAATCAAATAAGAGAAAAGAGAAAATACAAATACAATTTTTTAATCCAATTAAAATACAAATTAAAAATATAATTAAAAGGATATTCAAAAGGATAAATAAAATTTATTTTCTTCCAATTAAAAGACAAGAAAAAAAAAATACAACTAAAAAAAAAGATCTTTTAAAAGGATAAATGTTTTTTTTCAATTAAAATATATAAGAAAATTTAACTAAATGATTATATGTAAAAATTTTTAAATAATCTAAAACATTATAGAAAATCTCTGTATTCTCTCTATTTCCACGTTATATTATAGTTTAGATTAAAAAAAATAAATTACCATCTTATTTAGATTAAATTCTTAGAGTCAGATTTTAGAAAATAATTTCTAAATGCTACCATTCCTATTAAGTTGCATTAGATTTTATATGCCAATGGAATTGATTATTTTAATTTATAAAAGAAAAAACAGGAGAATTGGGTCGTCACGAATTTTAAAAAAATTTTAGATAATTTTAATATCTAAATTTAATTAAGAAAAAATATGTTCTTAATCTGAAAAGAGAGGGGTTATTTTATTGTATTATTTTTTTAATTTTATTTCTATCTATTTAATCTCCAATAATAAAAAAATTAGTTCTAAAAATATTTATCTAACTAAAATAAATAAACCCAAGGACCTATTATTAGTAAAAAATACATAGATTTTGGTTATTTCTCAAAGTTAAAAACTTGAACAAAAATGGCATTGCTAAAATGAATTAAACAACAAAAAAATGGCACCCATTTCTATGATCCAACAAAACATTCTTCTAAACAAAATTGTTATTAGTGCATTGAAAATGACAGAGAAACAAACAAAACCAAACCAATGGAAAGAAAAAAGGAAAATGTATATTATCAATTAATGGAAGGGAAAATACTTGCACCCGTACCCGTATTTATGCCGCAACTTGTAGAATAAAACAAAGTGAAAAAATTGATAAAAATTATTTTAATTTTATTTATCCGCCACATTGCAAAAATATTATCATTTCAATAAAAATTTTATATTTTACGAGTTGTTTGTAAGCAATTATTATATATACCAAATCAATCTTTAAGAAATTTTGACAATTCTTATTTATAAATATTATTTTTTTTAAATAAATGATAAAAAATATTTTTCGTTATAAAAATTATTATTTTGATTAAATTCCGCTACATGAGGTAGGTCCACGCACAGCCAAGTGTTTGCAAAAACATTTCTCTTACTTGTGTTAATTGTGACAGAGGCAAAAGGCTTTAAAGAGAGGGCTCGCATCCCGATGAAACAGACTGCAAAGAGTACCGGTAATGCCGGTAAATTAGCCTTTTTGGTTCTTCATATTTTTCAAGTACTAAAAGCTCCAACTCTGTGTAAAAGAAATAGACACAATAAAATCCACAATCTTTATTCTCCTTTATCTCGTGAAAAAGCTAAGATACGGTCCCTTCTTATCCTTGAGTGTTGCTTCTTCTCTGTTTTCATTTCTTTCAGGTTACTGCTTTAAAAAGCTTCTTCGTTTAAATCTTTTGTGATGCCTTTTTTTTTATCCTCTAATCTTTGTGATACGCGTAAAACTCGGTTTGGTAATGCTTCTGCTCTAATATTTCTCTTTTTTTAGCTGCAAGTTCTGTGAGTCTCTGTAAATTGAAGTTAAAGAAAATGAAGATCTGGCGTTTTGATTTATGAATTTTTGAAGTTTCTGTATATTGAATGAGAAGTGGGATTTTTGGTGTACAAAGTGCAGCGTGCGTCTATTAAGTTTTCGTATTGAGTGGGGTTTTGATAATTATAAGGTTATTAAAGGCACAGTTTGTATCAAACTTTAGGTTTTGAAGTTTTCTACACTTTAAAATTAGTAGGTGGGGCTTATCATATTTCGATTTTGATCGGTTAAGTTTTAGGGTTGTACAGATGGGAACAGATTCTCGTTTTGATGGATTCTCCGGTTTCGAATTTGAGGAATTCAGATTGTTTTTCCCCTGATTCAGATTCAGTAAAAAACGAAGGCTCTACAAATTCTACAAATGGGTTTAATTTCCAAAGACACTGATTTTCATTACTGACTTCAACTTTGTAGAGCGTTCGCTGGTTTGCCTGACCCAGATCCTTGGTAATCCTGCCCTCTTATCATCTATTACAACAATGGATGGAGACCTCTCCTTCTGATGACAATGGACTTTCTACTTGGAGACCGGTCCTCAAACTACATAAGCCAGATGCTTATGGAAGGAGGACATGGACAGAAGCCATGTATGTCCAGGACCCATTGGCTCTTCAAGCTGCGGAGATAATCCCTCTATGCATGCTTCTTGGCGAGCCAATCTTGTTCCTCACCCAATCAATGCTCTTATGGTGCCACCCACATTTTTTGGTTCATAGTCCAGATGGATGGGCTTTCGAGTTTAGTTAATGTGATATAGTAGCAATAGTTAGTTCCTGGTCTAATTGCGTGCAATCAGCTTGAACAACAACATGGAATTGTGTGAATTTGGAGGAATTCAAACCGCCTTTTATGCAAATGCATCTTCCTACTGATTTTCGTCTTTCAATTTCTACTGCCAAATCCAGTCTCGGAAGAGTTTCATTGAAATTTGCAAGATGGGCTTGCAAGCGTTTAATGGTATGATAGATGGATCTCCTGTGCGGTAAGATTATCTGTGCCAAATATGTCGGTGGAGGGTGAATTTTGGCATTGCAGTTTCCAGAAAAGGCCGTAGAGGAAGCTAATAGATTCCTCCTAAGGGTAA